>WJFB01001446.1:0-31293 GCA_009870185.1 Pygmarrhopalites habei | reverse complement strand
GACCCATTCAGTGGATGTCGACCGGAATGTGTTGTCAATCAAGATTGTCCTCGCGACAAGGCCTGTATTCGAAATAAATGTCAAGATCCATGTCCAGGTGTCTGTGGTGTTGACGCAATCTGTGAAGTATTTTCTCATGTTCCAAGTAAGAAATTTTGCCACAAATCCGTTCATTTTCTGATATTCCATGAAACGTTTAATGTAATATTATTTGTCATTATTTCATTCCAGCTTGTAGCTGTCCTAAGGGTTACACAGGAGATCCGTTTTCGTACTGTCGGATTGCACCCACGGAACCAGCACCTCCACGTGTCATTAATGAACCATGGTATGTCTGCTGTCAAACATTAAGTTATTTACTTGTGCTCTATTAGACATTTGAGAAATTTTAACTCATTTTTGAAACTTTTTAGCAATCCAAATCCATGTGGTCCGTTTAGTACATGTCGAGAGTACAATTCGCAGGCTGTTTGCTCTTGTTTACCAACCTACATCGGCTCTCCACCTAATTGTCGCCCAGAATGTGTTCGGAATTCTGAGTGTCCATTGGACAAAGCATGTGTCAACCAACGGTGTATAGATCCTTGTCCTGGAACTTGTGGTTTCCGTGCTGTTTGTCGGTTAGATTTTTACCACTAAAACATTGTGGGTGTATTTGAGTTTTGTACGATTATTAAAATATTCTTTTTGATCTGAAAAATACTAGGGTCGTGTCACACTCAGCCATTTGTAGCTGTCCAGGTACTTTTCCCATCCACAGATTTTTGTAATGCTTTTCAGTTTTCAAGTTAATTGAATGTACAACATCTTTTTTTGTTCACAATAGAACAATTCACTGGCGATCCATTTGCTGGTTGCTATCCAATTCCTCCTCCAGCACCAGTTGAGAGAGTCACTGAGCGTCCTCGCAATCCCTGCATGTGAGTACTTTTTTTTTATAGATCCTTTTGTCTATGAGTGTGTTGATTTGAAGAGTTGTGGACTTATTTACATTTCTATCTGAACAGACCAAATCCTTGTGGTCCTAATGCTGAAGCTGTAAATGTTGGGGATCGGTGTCAATGTACTTGCTTAGCAACATACATTGGTCAACCACCAAACTGTCGCCCAGAATGTGTGGTCAATCCTGATTGTTCCACTTCATTGGCTTGTGTGAGAAATAAATGTCAAGACCCATGTATCAATGCATGTGGTGTCTCAGCTCAGTGTACTGTCATCAATCATGCTGCGGCCTGTTCATGTCCTCCAGGATTTACAGGTACATAATTAAAATTTGATATTCTGGAATGATGCTAATTAATTCTTTCAATATTGTGGTACTGATTCCTTTTTTAAATATATTTTAGGAGATGCATTTTCATACTGTTATCAAGAACAAGAACGTGAGTGAAAATAAAATTGTCCCAAAATTATACTGGACAATATTTTAGTGGGAATGTTTTATCTAATCAAATGATAATTTTCATAGGTATTTCTGTCGTTCATGAACAACCAAGAGATCCATGCTGTAAGTTTAACTAAACCCCAAAAATGCTTGTCTACGTTTTCCTTCGATCATTTTTTAATCTTACTAATGGTTATATCCCAATAGATCCAAATCCTTGTGGACAGAATGCAAGATGTCATAACAGAAATGGCGCTGCGTCATGTGTTTGTCTTCCAGAAACTCCATTTGGTGTGTACAAATTATTGCTGTAGCCGAATCATTAATCTTTAACTAATGATTTGAGGTTTTTAATAATCTTAATGTTATATTTTTAGGTGATCCTTACACTGCATGTAGGCCAGAATGTGTCATAAATGCAGATTGCAGACAAGATAGGGCTTGCATAAGAAACAAATGTGAAGATCCTTGTCCTGGTGTGTGCGGTTACCATGCAATTTGTAATGTGCTTCAACACATACCGAACTGTATGTGTGAACCAGGATACGAAGGAGATCCATTCACAGGATGTCGTCTGAGAATCATTCCACCACCAACACCTGGTACATTTGATAATAATTTCGAAAAAAAATTGTTTTTAAGTTTTTGAAGAATGCAATTTTAATTAAAATATTGTCGCTAATTTAGTTGCCAAACGAAATCCATGTGAGCCAGATCCATGTGGTCCCTATTCAACTGCACGTGTGTCAGGAGATACCTGTCAATGTAATTGTCTTCCAACCTACTTTGGAAGTCCACCATTCTGTCGTCCAGAATGTACTGTCAATTCAGGTAAAAACCAGAACAGATCAACAAAATGGGATATGAGAAAATAATCCACTTAAGCTTTAAATTGACAACATTACTTGAATTACAGATTGTCCATTGAATCGAGCTTGTAGAAATCAAAAGTGTGTGGATCCATGTCCAGGTAGGAAGAGTGGAAATATTTATTTTGGAAAAACGCATTGAAATTTTTTTATGCCGGCTTAAATATCAATATTTTGTACTGTTCTGAAGGTACATGTGCTCCGGAAGCTGAATGCAGGGTCATTTCACATAGTCCAAGTAAGCCATTGACAAACTAAACTCTGGAGAATTTAACTAATGTTTGATGAATTAGAAATCTTATTAATGATTATTTTAACATTTTTAGTATGCTCTTGTCCTCCAAATTTACCCGTGGGAGATCCATTTGTCCGTTGTTCTCCAAGACCTCCACAACCACCACCATTTATCCCTGAAAGAGTGTCAGTCAATCCATGCATGTAAGTACTTGATCATAGCTTGATCATAGCACAAAGGAGTTGTACACATGTAGCTAATGATATTTTGAATAATATTTTCAGTCCAACACCTTGTGGTCCATACAGTCAATGCCGTGACTCAGGAGGACAAGCAGTTTGCTCTTGTCTCTCCAGTTACATTGGCAGTCCTCCAAATTGTCGACCAGAATGTGTCAGTCATCCAGAATGTCCTCAAGATAGAGCATGTGTCAATCAACGATGTATTGACCCTTGCCCTGGAGCCTGTGGTTCTCGAGCTCTATGTCGAACGATCTCACATAATCCTTCCTGTTACTGTCCTCCTTCTTATCCTTTAGGTAATCCTTTTGTACAGTGTGACCCTCAACCCCCACCTCCACCAACGAGTATTTCTCGTGTTCCTCCATCTGACCCATGTTATCCGTCGCCATGTGGAGTATCAGCAACATGTACTGCCCGCAATGGGGCTGCTTCATGTAAATGCTTACCTGAAACTCCTTTCGGAGATCCTTACGTTGCTTGTCGTCCCGAATGTATCACCAACAATGATTGCCCTCAAGACAAAGCATGTGTGAGAAACACGTGTCAAGATCCTTGTCCTGGAACTTGTGGACTCTACGCAATTTGCCGGTATAAATTCGAATTTAATTAAAGGTGATAATTAAATATGATATTCATGAACGTTACTCGATCAAGTGTTTTGAATTTTAGCGTTCAAAACCATTCACCGGTTTGTAGCTGTCCTCCCGACCGACCTTTGGGTGATCCATTTTATCAATGCCAACGTATGTTTTTTTCCCTTCACAATCCTTATTTTTCTATTAAAGATTTTTGGACCCTCAGATTTACTGACAAAAATCATTTTCCAATTTAGCTCAACCACCTCAACCAATTCCTCCACCTGTCAGACGGAACCCATGTGGTAAGTTCCTTAAAGGATTTAGTTTCGATATTCTCCATTCTCCCCATTCTCGTATACAATTTTCTAATGGGATTCTAATTTAAAAATTCAGAACCATATCCATGTGGTCCATACTCCCATGCACGTCCTTTGGACAACATTTGTCAGTGTTCATGTCAACAAGGATATTTCGGTAGTCCTCCAAATTGTCGTCCCGAGTGTCTCGTCCACAGTGACTGTGTCCTAAATTTGGCTTGCCGAAATGAAAGATGCATTGATCCATGCCCTGGATCATGTGGACAAGGAGCCATTTGTCGAGTTCAAAATCATAGTCCAAGTAAGAAATTTGTTCAATGACCGTGACCGAAAAATTGAAATTTGCTGTTTTACTTTGAAAATGTTGACTAATCCATTGTGTTTCTCACAGTTTGTAGTTGTCCACCACATCTTCCTCAAGGCGATCCATTTTATCAGTGCTTACCCCAACCTCCGGTACCAGTCATTACTGAAACTGTAGTCCGTCGTGACCCTTGTCAACCAAATCCTTGTGGATTGAATGCAGATGCTCGACAAATTGGGGATATCTGTCAATGTACTTGCTTACGTGAGTATATTGGTTCACCACCAAACTGTCGACCAGTATGTGTTGTTCATCCTGACTGCTCCACGAAACAGGCTTGTGTGAGGAATAAATGTCAAGACCCATGTATTAATGCATGTGGGGTTCAGGCTCGCTGTGATGTCATAAAACATGCGGCAATTTGTTCATGTCCTCCAGGATTCACAGGTAAACATTTTTTGGACATTCACCTGCTTTGTCCTTGCACATGTTGTAGTAGTAAACGAGTGTATCTTAACATTTCATTAAATCTTTAGGAGATGCATTTACGTACTGTAGACCAATCCCACCTCCTCCACCGACAGGTATGTACTTGCGAAGGTCAACTTTCTTTTATTTTGAATGAATCACATTTTTGATATATAAATCACTTATATTTCTTATCTTAACAGTTATCAAACAACAACCTCCTCCACCAACTTGTGGTGAAAATGCCATTTCCAACAGCCGTGGTGATTTCTTCACATGCACTTGTCCAGAATATTATATTGGTAAATATTTCTTGCAAACAAAATCCCTCCTTTCATTAGAAATGTTTTCATCGTCTAATATAATAATGTTTGTCTTTTGGTCACAGGTGATCCTTATGTCAGATGTAAACCATTCTGTTTGGTTAATGATGACTGTCCAAGCGATCGTTACTGCTTCAGATCTATGCGTTGTGATCCAGTTTGTAGTCAAGGAGTTTGTGGTATCTCTGCCATTTGCACCCCAGTCAACCATGTTCCTGTGTGCACTTGTCCAGGTAAGAAAAGTCACTCAAGCTACCTTTATGATTAAAATTTGAGAAAGCGCAATCTCATTTGTATGTATTTGTGAACATAGACGGTTACGCTGGTTCAGCCTTCAGAGCCTGTTACCCAATAGAAAGAGAACAACCTGTCTATCCTATCGCTGTCTATCGTAAGTTTAATTTCACAATTCTACATCAATGGTGTATTTTAGTATTATTTTACTACCAGTTATGACATGAGAATTTTGAAAAATTTTAGCTACAACAACTCCTCGACCACAACCACCAATCCGTCAAAGTACTCCTTATCCTCAGTCTCCAACATACTTGCCTCCTCATTCACCGACATATCTTCCTCCACGACCTACATCTCCTCCTCCACGTGTCATCATTTGTGGATCTAATGCTGAATTGATTATCCAGAATGAAGTCGAAGTGTGTCGATGTCGACCGGAAACATATGGTAATCCGTATGTAGCCTGCAAACCAGAGTGTGTTGTGGATTCTGGTAAGTCTGATTTTATTTTGAGACTGCATACAATTTAATTGTAGGTATGACAGGACAGTAAAAATTAATTGAAAATCAAATTATCTTGTGTAGAATGTGACAACAGCAAAGCATGCACCCGAAACAAATGCGAGAATCCATGCACATCCAATCTGTGCGGATATCGAGCAATTTGTAATGTTTTCAATCATCGTGCAACATGTCGCTGTCCTCCAGAACTCACTGGTGACCCATTTGTCCAGTGCACAGAAATTCCTCGGAAACCAACTCCAGAACCATTATTAAATCCATGGTAAGTTTTCTAGCACTAGAGTGATCAGTACTCTATGATGATTGCAATTCAACCATTCATTTTTTGTTCTTGTTAATGAATTTGACGAATCACATTTTATTTCAGCCATCCAAATCCATGTGGTATATCCGCCATTTGTACTGTAAGACCCGGTTCATCCCGAACTGCCACTTGTAGTTGTCCTGCTCATCTTTCATATGGTTCGCCATACATTGAATGCAAACCAGAATGTGTGCAGGTAAAATGTCATCCTAAAATTCATGATTGTAGCCTAGTGCAAAGATATAATTCCAAACTAAAATATATATTTTTTGCAATTTTCAGAATTCTGAATGTCCAGCTCATTTGGCTTGTCTAAATCAAAAATGTGTGGATCCTTGTCCTGGTCAATGCGGTAGAAACAGTTTGTGCCAGACGATTAATCACTATCCAGGTAAAATTCCTTCAATCTCAATTCTTTTACGTGTGTTATTGTTGTCTCCGACACTGTGTTAATATCTTAATTAATTGTTTTTTGAATAGAATGTTACTGTCCACCGGGCACGGAAGGAAATCCCAGAGTTCAGTGTTCAATTCCAGTTAGGATACCAAAACCAGAATGCACTCATGACTCAGAATGTCCAACTAATCGAGCTTGTCAAAATCAACGTTGTGTTGATCCATGTCCAGGAGCTTGTGCATCTCAAAATTCAGAGTGCAAAGTCTTGTATCACAGAAGCATTTGTTCTTGTATTGAAGGCTTCACTGGAAATGCTCAATTCAACTGTTACCCCATAGGATGTCAAAGTGACTCTGAGTGTTCCTATCAGGAATCTTGTATTAATCGTAAATGTCAAAATCCTTGTCTGTATGATCGATGTGGGGAGAATGCAGAAGCCAAGCCAATCAATCACAAATGTGTGTGTTCTTGTCCACAATATTTCCGTCCTGCTCCAAGTCCTAGGATTCGTTGTGAAAGACCTGAATGCGTAGTCAATGAAGGTATGTTAGATAGAAATGTACTTAAAATTTTTCCTTTATAAATATAATTAGAAAATTGCATGTGTTAAAACTTTCTCTTTCCTACTTTCTCCAGATTGTCCGTTCCATTTGGCGTGTATAAATGAAAAATGTTCTAGTCCTTGTAACTGTCCTCCAAATCATAATTGCGATGTGTACAATCATCATGCCACTTGCACTCCAGGTAAATTCACTAAAATTACTGAATGAAACATTCATCAGTAGACAATTCAAATTGACTGTATGACAATTTTCTTTTCTTTAGTCAAAATACAAGTGGTGCCGGAGAGGGTTTACGAATGTCAAACTGATGGAGACTGGTAAGTATAACATGAATAATTTATACAGAATGATCGCTCTAATTTTAAGCGAATCATAATTTTCATTTTATGTCAAATATAGTCCAAGCAGATTGGCTTGTATTGACCAAAGCTGCAAAGATCCATGCATTCATGGTCAGCCATGTGGAATAAATGCAATCTGTACTGTCCTCAACACACTTCCGTCCCGTTCGATGACTTGTGAATGTTTGCCAGGTAAGAGATAGTCAATGAATTTTCACAGCTGATCCCAGTCATCAAATATCGCCTATGTCATATTAATTTTACATTTAATAAATTGTTTAGGTTATTCTGGAAATGCTCGCACATCTTGTCTACTCGGTATGATTTCATTGTTTTAGTTGAAAAGAAAAACAACACGGCTAAACATTTCTAACCTACAATATTATCACAAATGGTACCAAACTACTGTACTAATGTGTGTGAAAACAGTTCTTTTTTACAGATTACTACATTCAAGTCACAATTTAACCACCACGTTGACACCCAAACATATAATTACAAAAGAAATTTTTAAAAATTTAACATTTGTCTGTTTACAGGCACTCTCAATTACCTAACAACCCACACTACACTACCTCGAAACCCATATCAGTTCTCAACACGTCACCAAAATGATTACAAAAAGAAATGCGCTAATTGAATGCTTGTACATGATAATTGGAATGAATGTGTGTGTGATTTACATCTAGTCTAATTTAGGATAAAGTCTAGTCATTAAGTCTGCGGTGTTCAATTCTCCTGTTTTTTACTCATTTTTTTAAAACATTAAAACTGGCTGAATTCTTGAACTCACCATTCAAGTCACAGCATACACAAAGAAAACTAATACTAATATTTAATTATCACACAAATACTGGAACACTCGGGAGAATTGACACAAAATTTCGTCTAGTCACGTAACACACACTAATTATTTTTTTATTATTATTTTTCTAATGACTAAATAGACAAAAAGAAAGATACTGGTTGTTCCACGGATGAAGAGTGTGGAGATCGTTTGGCATGTCGAAACAAACTTTGTATCAATCCATGTACCACCGCCAATCGTGAGTTCTATAGCTAAACATTTTATTACTACAATTTTGTAGAAAAAGAAGAAAACTTTATTAAAGTTCACTGTCGCAACTAGCAATTACATAATAATCTAATGATGTTTTCCTTTGTCTACTCCAGCGTGTGCTCAAAATGCTGAATGCTTTGTCCAAAATCACATTGCTCAATGTTCATGTGCTGGTATGAAATTTTTTTTATCTCCTTTATATTAAACAGCATAAATCGTGTGGAATCAAGAAGTGAAAGGGGAAAGTGAAAGTACACTTTCTCCGACCAACATTGAATAGCTTTTGAAATTATTTCATTACTTTTAATTTCAGATGGCCTTCTTGGAGATCCGTACAGATCCTGCTATCCAGGTTACTACCAATTAATTATTCTAGCTACTTCTCAAAACATTCAGAGTTAACAAATTTAAATATCGTATAATGATGATGATTGCACTGAAAAACACGAAAAGAAATAACTGCTTTCTCTAACAGTATTTTTAACTCAATTTTTTGTTTAATACACTCTCCTCTTACTAACGAAATGGAACATCTGCATCCGAAAAAAACTACACTACACTAACATAACTTCCCACATGGAAACAACAACACTAACAAATAAAAATATTACATTGACACTCTGAACATGATCACAATAGCTGTCCCACGACCCGGAAGGTCAGTAATTAACTACAGCGTATACAGTAGCGATACAACATCGTAATTCATTAATATGGAAATGTTCACTTCAACTTTCCTTTTATTTTTTGATGAACAATCTTTTTTGCATGACAAGAATACAATTTCAACAATATTCTTTTCTCCATCTCATTTATCAGTTAGTATCTTTTCCAATGAAATATTTCTTACCCTAATCCTGCTTAATCTCAATTCAATCAACTTTCAACTGTCTCGGCCAAAAGTGAACGTTTCCATATTTGTTTTACAATAGTGTTACAAATGTTGTTCTCATCTTTACATTGCAATTAACAAAAAAATTTAATTTCATAGAAATTGTGTGGCTGATTTGGACTGTAACAATATTAATGCATGTTTGGACTCTCGATGCCAGAACCCTTGCTTTGTTGCTAACCCTTGTCCTAAAACAGCCATTTGTAAACCATTTGAGCACAAACCGTATTGCATGTGTGATGCGGGCAAAATGCCGAACCCTACACCAGCACAGGGCTGTGTCCCAGGTATACACAAAAAACTCTCACTCCACTCACAACATCATTCAAAAACTCTCTTTCAAAACATTCAAATAATATCCAATAACAATAATAACAAATATATTCCACTAAACAATAACAAAAAAAAGATTTTTACAGTGATGTCGTCCATCTTCCCTTCACAAACAATCACGAAACCAAAAAAACACACACTCAGTGTGATTGAAGGATATTGTGTAGTTTTGATGTGTATTACTAAATATGTCAATCCTCTAATTATTCTATCAACTCAATAATTATAGCTGAAAAACCAGAGTGTACGGTTGACAACGATTGTCCAAGTACCAAAGCTTGTGTGTCTCAAGTTTGCCGAGATCCATGTCTGCTAGGTACTTTCACCTACAAAATTTGACTCCTCTTCATTTGACCTCGTCAGTAGATTTGACTATATTTAATTAAAATCACTTTAGAAAATCCTTGTGGAGAGTCTGCCATTTGCCGAACTCGACTTCACCGGCCTATGTGTACCTGTCCAGAGTTCTGGGCTGGAAATCCTCAAGTTCGATGCTACAAGCGTGAGTTGAATTTTCACCAAACATTTAATTTATGGGGCTCAATATAAATTTTCAATTTCAATTTTAGCTGAGTGTATACAAGACAATGACTGCCCAACGGATAGACAGTGTATCTCAGAGAAATGTGTGGACCCATGTGTTTACGGAAGAAATATTTGTGCCCCAACTGCACGTTGTCGAACAACTATCCACCGAAGTGAATGTTACTGTCCACCGGGTACTCAAGGGAATCCAGCAATCTCATGGTACTGATTTTTTGCGGATTATAACAAATTGATATCATCATTCGAGAAAGTGTGATGGATGAGTAATGAAATGGTATATTTTTTTAGTGTGGCCGTGGGTTGTCTCTCTGATGATGACTGTGGTCCACAAGACTCTTGTGACTTGAGCAACCGAGTTTGTCGACCTGTATGTAGACCATCCACTTGTGCTCCCCTGGCATCATGTAGAGGTGAAAATCACCGAGCTCGATGCGATTGTCCGACCTGGGCCACCAAAGACTCTGATCCATACGTCCGATGCAAAGAAGGTACTTTTTCCCTCAAAAAAAATTCTCATTTCTCTCTGTGCGTTTTTCAGGTGCGCTGATGTACATAGCTCTCATGTAAAGATGAACTTGATTCATTTGTATATTTTGTTGTTGTTGTTAAATATTAGCTACAAGACCTCCACTACCCGAATTTGTAAAGGAGTGTGAGAGTGACTCTCAGTGTGCTCACAACTTGGCATGTATAAATGAAAGATGTGTGGATCCTTGTACAATCGGTTCTCCATGTAATCCATCCCAAGAATGCCGTATCCTGTCGACACTCCCATATCGCTCTGTAGTCTGTCAATGTCCATCCGATACTGTTGTTAGTAATCAAGGTGTCTGTACAAAAATAGGTGCGTACCTCATCATCATTTTCCCTGAGTGTACAAATGTAGAATATAGTATGTTGTGCCCCTCTTGCAATGTGTAATTATATCATTATAGCTGTCATCTCTGAGACGGGCTGTAAATCCGATTCGGAATGTGGATCGACGGAGAAATGTGTGAGGGCGCAATGTATTGACGCCTGGTAAGTTTACTAGCTCCATGGACTGTAAAAAAATGTAGATATTTCTTGTCACAAGTCAATTTATTCATGTTTTTTCCCTAGCCTTCTGGAATCCTGTGGTTTCAATGCACAATGTCGGTCGGCTAATCATCAAGCAATTTGTTCCTGCTACGAGGGTTACGAAGGAAATCCTCGAGTTGAATGTCGACGTAAGAATTGTTGGACGATATATTTTGTCCTTTTCCCCATGTACAAATTGTCCATTTATAGATATGATGATGTAGTAGTAAATGATTGAGTGTGTAATATAAATGTATATGTATGTAGTTCGACAAATACCACCAGTGCGCTATGAGTGTGAGAGAAATCAGGATTGCTCTCCGCAACTTTCTTGCGTGAAAAGGGCATGTGTTGACCCATGCACTCTTGACCCTTGTGCCAAATCCGCGTTTTGTCATGTAGAGAATTATAATGCAGTGTGCCGTTGTCCAAGTGGACAAGTTGGAGATCCTCGCATTGAGTGCAGATATCCTCCTCGTAAGCTATTACGATACAAAATACCTTCTCTAACTTCTGTCCATGTCTTTCCCCTTCTAATATCACTTTTATGATGAGGATTAATTTTCTTCCCTTCTCAGAAAACTAACACTATCGTATTTAGTACACTTCTTCCAAAAATCCTTTGTTCTTTATAATTGATGATTGTCTTTCAAAATCTTGTGTGTGTACAGCACCACCAATTTTAGCTGAGTGTGAGTCAAGTAGTCAGTGTTCACCGGACAAGTCATGTATAAATAATCGTTGCATTGACCCTTGCAACTGTGGACCTAACAGCAAATGTTTCGTCCGAAGTGGTTACGGTGTTTGCTATTGCCCTGAAGGATTCAGTGGAAATCCAGTGAACGGTTGTTTTCAGCGTGAGTCGTCATCATTTTCTCTTGAACATTCAAATTGAATGATTCTTCTTCTTTCTTCCCTTCTCTATCTCTGTAGTGTAGACAATACAATTCATACACAATTTTTTTCCACAGTTGGATGCTCCAGTGATTCTGAGTGCGCTGATGAACAACAAGTAAGTGCATTTCTTTTTCGTTTTAAAACTTCCGTGTAGAATTTGAGAAAGAAATCCAGATTGTTAAACCAATATATTTTCTTGTCAATAGTGCCATAATCGTCAATGTGTGGATGCTTGTGCATTCAACAATCCATGTGCCATCAATGCAATTTGTGTGTCAAAACTTCATAGAGCCAACTGTGAATGTCCAAGGGGTAAAGAAATATTTTCAAACTCGCTTTAATTCCAAATATACCTCAGGATTTCTACATGAAATCGTCTTTTAAAAAATAGGTTATGAAGGAGATCCCTTCGTTAGATGTGAACCCATTGGATGTAGAATGCATTCTGGTAAGTAAATTAAAACGGAAATTTTACTACAAAAATTCATAACTCTGTTTCCTATGAAATATGAATGATTTAATTTTTTGAATTTTTAGACTGTCCATCAAACCGTGCTTGCGTAGACAGGAACTGTGTCAATCCGTGTGTGTACGACAATCCATGTGCACCAAATGCTATATGCTTACCAATCAATCATGCAGCAACATGTAGATGCCCACCAGAACTTCCTCGTGGAAATCCAGCATCATTCTGTGAAAGAATTGATGTGGTTGCTGAACCACCAGAATGTGTACAAGACTCAGGTACTAAAATACTTTATAATTATCCAAAATTGTAGGAGGGAAAAGACACAATTAACTTAAACTTTTATTATTTTTGTTTTACCCTTGACAGACTGTGGAAATGGTCTCGCTTGTCTCAAAGAACATTGTGTGAATCCTTGCACAGAAATTGTTCCGTGTGATTCTAGTGCAATATGTAGAGTAGTCAACAGTGTTCCCCTGAGAACGATGATGTGTATTTGTCCCGAGAATTCCGCACCAAATGAGAATGGACAGTGTCGAGCAGTCATTCCGGCACTTCCACCACCCGGATGTAGATCTGACAGTGAGTGTGACGATCGAGAAGCTTGTATCAACAGACAATGCAGAGACCCTTGTGACTGTGGACGAAATGCTAATTGTTTCGTTCGAAACCATCGACCAATTTGTTCATGTAAAGAAAATTTTGAAGGCAATCCAAATTTGGCCTGCTATCCTGTTGGATGTCGCTCAGGCAAGTTACTTTCTCTCACTTTCTCTCTTTTCATGTTTAAGTCGTGAACAATCTGGCTGATTTTTTAATTTATCTATTATAGATTCTGAGTGTGACATTGGAAAAGCATGTATGAGTGGAGAATGTGTCAATCCATGTCTGTTGGAGAATACTTGTGCACCAAATGCCGAATGGTAATCCTCAAATCTACTACTACAAAGTTTTGCTTTCACTTTCACTCTTGAGAACAGTTGCGCTAATGTGGATGATGATTTTTATTTCAGCTTTGTACCTAGTCATCGTGCGGAATGTAGATGTAGAAGTGGATTCCGTGGAAATCCTTACCTTGGTGAGTGTTAGAAAAATAGAAAAACAAAATCGTATATAAAGCTCTCACCACATACAATGTGGTCTATTTACTTAATTATTTTTGTGTTCTTTATGTTATTTTTTTGTTTTTAATTACATTAATTGTTTAAAATTTTCAGCTTGTTACATAATCGGTTGTACATCAAATTCAGACTGTGCCAATGACAAAGCTTGCGTCAATTCAGAATGTGTGAGACCGTGCATCAATAATAATCCATGTGCACCAAGAAATGCTGACTGCCTCGATCAAAATCATCAAGCAGTTTGTAGATGTAGGCCAGGAACAGTTGGAAATCCTTACATAAGTTGTGAATACGAACCAGAACCTGAATGTGTCCTCGACTCGGACTGTGGAAGTCAACTCGCTTGTCTCAATGAGAAATGTCAAAATCCGTGCAGAGTTCTTGAACCTTGTTTCCGACCATCTGAATGTCGAGTGATTGACTCGGTACCGATAAGAACCATGGTTTGTAAATGTCCAGATGGATACGTTGGAGGAAATAATGGAACTTGTAGGATTGTGGAACCACTCAAAACAGTTGGTTGTACTAGAGACTCGGAATGTGGTGTTGAGCAAGCTTGTTTCAACGGAATTTGTCGGAATCCTTGTCAGTGTGGTCCCAACGCAAATTGTAGGATCCAAAATCATAGACCCACTTGCTCTTGCTTGGAAGGTTACGAAGGAAATCCCGACTATGGATGCTACGAAGGTTTGTTTGACACAAACACATAATTGTATTAACAAATGAACTTAAAAATTAATTCCGATTTATTTATATTAGTTGGATGCCGTGCAAACTCTGACTGTCCGACAACTCATGCTTGCGTGAATAGAAATTGTGAAGCAGTTTGTGCACCTTCTGTGGCCCCACCATGTGGAGTTGGAGCTACTTGGTAAATTTTCCAGTTTTTATTACTGAAAAGTTGAAAATATTGTCCAAATTTTGCTAAATTTTGATTCTCCTCCTCTCATTTCAGCCATGGAATCGCACACGTTGCCATTTGTAGATGCCCAATAGGATCTCAAGGAAACCCACTCATTTCTTGCATCACAATCGGATGCACTGCAAATTCAGATTGTCCAAATGACAAAGCTTGTATAAATAATCGGTGTGAATCTCCATGTGCCAATGATCAGTGTATTGCACCATCCAATTGCAGGTTCGTGTACAATTAATTGTATTTATCAAAAGTATCTTTTAGACATTTGCTGTGAGTCAGAAATTAATTTTTGTGGATTTCCTAGGGTGGTCGGGCATGTTCCTGATTGTGCCTGTCCTCCAGGATTTGAAAGGTTTAATGGAAACAGTTGCAGAAAGGGTACTTGTAAAATATATGATCTCTTCCCTCCTTCCTCATTCTGTCACAATCTTTGTCAATTGATCATTTTGATGATTTAATGTGTTTTTCATGAGAGATTTCCCTTCTCACTCTACTTTTTTTTGTCAACTTCTCATTGCTATTCTTTGTTGTTGTTGTTATTGTACAAAATATGTAGCTAAAATTGGATGCGAGCGAGACGAGGAATGTGCCTCAAAATTGGCATGTATCAACGGCAATTGTGTAAATCCATGTACACTTGGTCGAGTATGTGGGGTCCATGCCACATGTAGAGTAATCGACACATTGCCAGTACGAACCATGGTTTGCGAGTGCATACCAGGGTACCGAGGAAATGCAGCAATCAGATGTGAACCACGTAAGAATTTAAAAATCAATCAAAAAATGGTTTGGCCTCCTAACAATAGCGCGATCTCCAAAAACACTAATTACTCACTGCTGACGCAAAAAATCCTAAATGAATAATATTTACTAAATGAATACTACAAATGGTGGTAAATTATATTTGAACAACGTTTAAACAAAGTAGCTAACAAAGAAAAGCTTAGCTTTCACCTTGTGTTTTGGGTCAAAATATTCATATATTTCCCTTTTCATTGGACAACAGCTCAAGCATGTGCCATCGAAAAAGGATATGTCGTGGATGAGAATGGAAACTGTGTGTGTCCACCTGGATATGGATTCGATGACAAACAGAACTGTATCCCATGTCCATTTGAGAAAGGATTCAAACTCACTGAGACTGGTCGATGTATCTGTGCAACTGACAGAGGAATGATTATTAATGCACGAGGAGAATGTGTTTGTCCAGAAGAACATGGATACGTTTTACATGAAGGTGTTTGCAAGATCATCCCCATTACTCCACCACCCACAGGATGTACATCTGACGATGGTAAGTCACTGAAAAAACTTCGCTGAGTCACTGAATAATTCTCTTAGTCAGCATTTCTCGAGCACTTAAAATTTTAAATCTGTTTCAGATTGTCCAAATGACAAATTCTGCTACCGTGGAAATCGTACATGTGTCGACCCTTGTCTAGTGAAAGTTTGTGGACCTCGAGCATACTGTCTTGCAGACAAACACCGAGCTACCTGTCTCTGTCCACCAAATCTGATTGGAGATGGAGAGACTGGATGTAGAGGTATTTTTTACATTTTATGACAAATTAAAATATGGTACACAGTGAAATGGTGCATAGAAGAGAAAGTCAATTTCCAAAATTTTTGTTGCAGATCCAAATTTGAGAACAGATTTCCCCACACCAGCCATGACAGTCAACTGTCTCGCGGATGGTGTCCAAGTTGATATTGACATGTCATCTGTCATTGGACCCAGTCCTAACAATTCCGATTTTAACGGTCTCATGTACGTCAAGGGTCATTCCAAGGATGTTGACTGTAGGAAGACAATTGTTTTTGACGGTGCTCCAGTCGACTTCAAAGTCAAATTTGGTTCTTGTGGCCTCATTCATGTCGATGTGAGTGAACCTTTGAAATTTTATTGAATCTAGTAAATTTCACTGCTAACTATTCGGGTGACTTAATATATTTCTTTTGGATTTCGACAGGGAGAGGCAAGTTTCATTCTTGTCATTCAGAAACATCCCAAATTAGTTACATACAATGCTCAAGCATACCACATCAAATGTGTGTACATGACCGGAGAAAAGACAATCACATTGGGATTCAATGTGTCCATGCTCACAACCGCTGGAACAATTGCCAATACTGGACCCCCACCAACATGTTCCATGAGAATAGTCGCAGCCAATGGAGGAGATGTAAATTCAGCTGAGATTGGAGAATCTCTCATCCTCCGAGTTGACGTTCAACCATCATCCATTTATGGTGGTTTTGCTCGGAATTGTGTGGCCAAAACGATGGATGGAGATGGAGAGAATGAGTACCTGGTGACGGATGAGAATGGTTGTGCCACTGACCCCTCGATATTCGGTGACTGGGAGATTGACCCAGACAATTATGTTTTGATGGCACATTTCAATGCCTTCAAATTCCCAAGTAGTAGCAGTATTAAATTCCAGTGTAATGTACGAGGTAATATATGTAACATATTATACATTTTTAACATATTTTTCATTTTGTTGGAGCTGGTAGGCAACGTAAGTATATTGTTGCATAAAAAGATATCCTTGAAAGTGCATATTTGAGGACGATTTCCATGAATTGCACGCTTCGTTCATGAGAGTTTAATTGTTAGATTAAATGTAGTTTAGACTCGTAAGTAGTAGTGGAACTTAATCTTGATTTCTCTCTTTTACTCCACAGTTTGTTTCGGCAAATGCCAACCGGTAAGTTTTACTTCTTGTATGATGTACCAAAAAGATATAATTCAATTTCTGTGAGGAGTTTACTCAACTATTTATTTAAAATTACAGGTCAATTGCCGAGGACAAAATGCTTTCGGCAGAAGAAAACGACGTTATGCCGATGAAGTGAGTCATGCAGACACAGACATCAGTCTTGCTGGCTCATCAAATTCTGCCTATGAGGGGCAACTCAGAGAAGAAGTCACAGTGTACTCAAATCCTATTCTAGCACTAGAACGTCACGAAGACAGACTGATTGAAGAAGGTAATCATTTCTTTTCAGAGAAAGTATTCCCTCTATTTTCTCTAGTAATTCATTTTTTTTAAAAAAACGTTTCTTTACATTCTCCAGCTCCTCAAGTACGAAAAGAAGAAGTCTGCGTGTCCATGATAGGATTCATAATCTCACTCATAATTACAGCTTTATTAGCATTGGGTAAGTTTCTCCAATGTTGTACGACCCTTTATCGTGCAAATAGTATGAAAAGTGTCTAAAATACTGTTTTTTTGTCGATATAGTCGCCGTTGCAATAGCAGTCTCGTGTTGGCTGATGGCCTATAGACGTAGACCAAAGATCGATGGAGCTCTTCCACATCCACCAGAGTTTCCAAATCCATTGGTAAAAAATTTAGAAGGATAGAGAAAGTTTTTAGAAACTAGAATTGTAATGGTTCACTTGAGAATATTGTTTTTGTGTGTTGTTGACAGGTGGGTATAAAGGGGCACAACGGCACATATATGGCAGAATCGGATGTACAACCACATTTAACCGAACCATCCCCTGACTACCACCTCTCGTAGTCATCATATTAAATAGTAATAATATTGTTAACTGAAAAGATTTATTACGTCGTCGTCCTTTTATCATTATTATGTACATACAGCATGAGTGGTAAAAAAAGAAGGTAAAAGTGTCAATATAAGTTTTTTTATATGAAGCCAACCATTATTAGCGATTACATTATTGTATAAGTATAATCTGCAGTGAAAGTTTTTTTTTATATATTTTGAAATGAGTGATATTTATGATGTGTAAAGTTGTAAGTAAGAGAGAGAGCGAGAAAGAGACAAAAAAGATAAAGAGATACACTAAATAAGAAGAAAGAGGTACGTCAATCCCATTTTTATACTATTCACATGAGAATATTATTATTATATATACGCTTCGAAAGTTTTGTACATCCATGTGAATTTTGAAAAAAAGGAAAGAAAAAAGAGAGTTGAATGTACCTTAATTTCTCTCTTCAGCTACAATGAATAGTCTTCAAATATACATGATGTAGATATGTTAACAGACAAAGAGAGAAAGAGAGAGTAACTGTGTGTGTGTTTGTGATTCATGGATTCCATGAAAAAATGAGAAAAAAATGAAGAGTTATTGTGTGTTTATACGTCAAATGCCCTTTTTTTGATTGGGGAAAAAACAGAAATTATACAAAAAAGTGCATTTGCATATTTTCGAAACGCATATTACATATGAAAAAAACTAAATATATGATATAGTTATACGTGACTTTAAGAAAGGAGAAAGAAGGAACAATTACAACACACACACGGGCTTATCCCTCAACTTTTCCTCATTATTTATACTCTATACTTGGTTACTGTTGAATACTACTTACTTTATATGGATTAAAAATTACGATGGGTGTTTTTTTATATTATAATTTTATAAATTGTATTTTTTTGGGGTGTTTGGTTTTACTCTATTTTCTGTCTGGACTAAAAATTTCGGATATCGGGCAGTCGGGTGGACTATGTCTTTCTTTAGTATTAATTATTACACACACATAATCGTCAAATGTTAACAAAAAACTATTTTTTACAATTGCCATATTTTACACAAAGACACATATATATTATATTACATACCACACCAGCACACACAACACCATACACACACCAAAAGTGTACACATGCTCTAATTGCTCATATATGGGGTCAAGGGAATTAATTTATATAAAATAATATAGATTTTACTATGAGGGGGGCTTTACAAGTTAAAAAAAATATATTGTGTAATGAGGTTTGGAAGCTTTCCCAAGACTAAATACCTATTCTCGTAGGTGCTCCAGGAAATTCATGTACTAAAAAATGTCTATTTAGGGTTTTTTCTCCTCTTTTTTATTATTAATTGTTTTCATTACTAATACTTAAGACTTTGATCTCCGACATTGTGATTCAAATAATGAAAGATTTACGGACTGACTTTTTTGTACTACATACTACTACACACTCCGAGAATATACAATATGATAGATATACTGTGCTACTTAATTGTATAAAATAATATTCTTCTTTGTGGACAAATAATTTTCATACTTTGTATATTAATTAATCATAGGTTAATATTGTTGTGAAACCACACACCCACACATGTAATAATACATTCCAGTAACAAAATGATGACTTTATTACGACAAAAGAAAATTAGCCATTAAGATTATTATGATATCATAGCATCAGAAATTGTTCAGACATATATTCTACATACCACACACCATGAGTGTGTACGTGTATGTGTGTGTCTAGGTTATTTCTGATGGTATGATATTGTACTATATTATAATAATGACTCCGAATTCAAAGTCTCTTCGAAGTTGAGCTTGAAACACAAAAAAAGAAAGATTATATTGAAGGCTCACTTGTCACTTCGAAGGTACTTCGCTTATATTATATATAACTTTGAATTGACTTCAATCTTGTTTTGTTATTAATTTTTATTAATTTTGTTGTGCTTCGTTTTTATTAACCAGTATTCTGTTATTAATCAAATCAAACATACATCGATATAAGTTATAGTGATACAATTGATTTAGCCTACGATATAAAACAAAAATGGATAACATGTGAAATAAAAAAATACTGAATTGTATTTCTACGAGATTAATTCACTGGTTCACGTCCACAAGTTCTTTCCTTTTCATCCGCTGGGCTCCATTCATATTGTTTCATCAGTTTCATTGTATCATCGCATTTTTCAGTGAACTTTCACTTCTGCACAACTCGGCGAGAATGAGTTCACACGGAAGACAAATCAGTGACATGCTTTTCAGAACAAACAAATCGTTCTGCCGACTTCTAAAATTGTTTAAAACTACTTCTCAGAGTCTCAGAATCATTCTGACTGACCACTCTAAAATCTGTTTATGAGACCACAAGGATTCTACAAAATAAATTGAAACTGATTCAATTGACACAATTTAGTTCAAGTAAAAGTTGAGCCGGTCAACTCAAGTGAATTCAGACAAGAGAAAATTCATAGCTTTGCGTATTCTGCTCAAATAAAAAAACGTGGAAAGAGAATTAAGCAATCTCTTTCCAAAATGATTATTAACGACTTCATTTTTAGTACTCGCGTGGTTTGCATAACAAATGAAAATGAAAGTGAATAAAAATAACTTGAAATGTCAAAGGAAGTGCACGGAAGAGTACAAATTTATCTCCCGAAACTTGTCAAATATCCATTAAATTGGCTCCTAATTTCCGGAAAAAAGTGCACATCATAATTGCTCAAATGTGTTGCGAATAATGTGCAACGATTATATATTAACGAATGAGTTGAGTTTAATAGGGCATCGCTTCGTCTGTATAAAACAAGCTCGTGTTTGTTCCATCACACACGCAACTCTCAATTTTAATAATAAACATGTATTATAAAGAGCCTGAAATTTATTTTTTTTTACTTTTTATCATCAAACCTTATTTCCCCTGCACAATCATGACGAGGTGACGCCGACGACACGCTATTATCATCTAAAAATGGACATTTTACTAGTATGAATGACAAGGGGAAAAAATTATCTGTAAATTCGAATGCACACACGTTAAATAATAATTTATACATACATGGCTTAACTTGTCCAAGGTATATAAAAGTTGACTTGGCGTGTGTTAGAGCCTTAATTTAATTCATTTCATAATTATAATCGCGAGAGAGAGAAGTTTTTCGTAGAGTAGGACGTTCCGTGGTAGTGTGAACAGTTTCACTTGACTAGGAGTCAAGTCCTTACGTCTCGCATAATTCAAAAAGCTCATCTGCATATCTGAGTTGTTTGTATAATCAGAATATTACATGCACGTGAGGACCTCGTATAGGTACACATACTTGGGACGACACACAGAACAGAGAGAGTGTGTGTGTAGGATTATATTGGTTGCATATGCAGTAGGGAAAAAGGAAATAATGAGCATGTGTAGTTAGTACAACACACAATTTTGTATTGTGTATTTATAATGCCAACTTATACCCTTATAATTCTTCAGTTATGTAACACATGATAAACAGTTTTTAGTTGATTTGGCTCCTGTGCCCTCCTCAAAAAAAATTCTATATGATCATACAATTGTGTGTGAGTGTTTACCCCTCGAGATAAGCTAGTAAAAAATACAAACACATACACACACACACACACACACACGAACGAAATGAATGAAAGAAGAAAGGCATTCTTCTACACATGTATATTCATGAAAAATAGAGATGCTGAGACTGGATGTAAATAGTCGCATCTCCCCTCTCCCCACTACATACTACAATACACGTGTTGAAAGAAAACTGTTTTTCTGTTGACGAGTCTTGTCTCATTTTAGTTTGGGACTTTCCACTCCTGGGCCCAACATTACAGTATGAGGAGACAAAAATGTATAACGGGAAACGCTCCTCTCTCTTGTAAACAATAGGATTTTTTATTGTTGTCTAGTCAAGTGAAGTGTCTTCTTTTCGTGGTGGACAGAGTGTGTTCTATTGAGGGGGGGGCTGGATCCCTCCTTTCCTCTTTGTGAAATAATTCAGTGATCATGTGTACCAGTAATTATATAATTATTTAATATCCTCCGAACGGTTATTGGGAAGTAATAAAAAGGATGAGAGGAAGAGGAAGGGAAGAGAAGGGAGTGGGGAAGTTGTCATGTCATGGGTCCCCAAGAACAAGATTAAAGTACTTATGAGAGGGAGAGGAGGAGGGAAAAAGTGCCGATGCACACCATCAATTTCTAATACACATGTACACTTTAATTTTGTACGCGTATATCAGATAACATTATAACATGTAACAGACACAGAGAGACAGAGAGAGTGTGTGTAACTCAATATTAATACAAGTGTACCTCCAAAAGTATTTCCCTATTAATAATTCTGTTGTAATTTAGTTTTGTCTCAGACTTGGTGCAGAGAAGAGAGAGACAAAAGTTCTCTCTCTCTCTCTTGAGTCTCATCCATCTCAATCTGTCAGCCTTTACAGTTTCACATGCTACCTGAAAATCCTCCTCTTCTTGACAAAACACCAAACAGCACCAACAACAACAACAACACACACATAAAGGAGAAGAGAGTACTGTAAGAAATTATTTAGGACAGGACTTTTGTCTATAACCTCAGTCAGTCTTGTTTTACCCTCTCTTACGATTACACAGTCTCATCCACCTCTCTCTCTCGTCTCGTCCTCCTCAACAGTTTCCTTGTGTGAGTGTACATATTCATGGGAGGAGGACGCACAGTGTGACGCCAATTTCAATCATCATTTAGAATGTGCAGAGTGTGTGTGTGTGAGGGAAAATGAAATTTATACTATATTGTACTTGTGATTCTCATCATGACAACTGACTAGAGAGTGGCTAGTAATTGAAATAATTTGTGATTTACATTGAGAGAACAAAATCCTTACTACTTAATTTGTGTCTATTGTTCCTGGGGAACTGGAACAGGTACTGTGGAACAGGTATTAAACATCATTTTTTATTGATGTACAACTTTGCAAAATCTCCTGCTCCTCGTCAAGCTACAACACTGAATAAATAGTGTTGTGGAGTTGAATTGTGTGTTGCCGGTTTTACTGGCAACAAAAAAAAGTGTGTGAAAATGAACGTGGATAAAAGTGTTGGAGAATGTGAGCCCATGTGCTCAAAAAATGCTGCTCCTGTTCTTGTTGTTGCAGAGCAAACCTTGAATTCTAAAGACAATGCTAATTTAGTTACAGCAGAGGATGGTAGAAAATTTATTCCGATAATTATAGCAAAAAATACTCTAGCAGGAGCCACTCTTCCAACAACAAAAATTCTTCATCTGAGCGATAAGAGCAAGGATTTTGAGGATGAGGGGATGACGATCAAGTCACCCACAGAGGATGATGTACTTTTGACTCAAATTGATCCTCAGTTGACTATATCAAGTCTGAGGTCACTGGGATTACTTAGTAAACCTAATGATGACACAGATGAACAAGAAGTGGAGGAGGAGGAGGGCCCTTACAAAATCCCAAGTTGGAATGTTTTTGCACTTTCAGACCCTGCAGCACAGTCCACTGTCAAAAGTATAGCTTCCTTAGGTACAAAAGTTTATTGGATAAATGGGATTCCACTTTCCTAGTGTACCAACAAAGAAGACAAATGTCAATTAATAATATGTGGAAATTTTTAAATGTTTTAATGATTGTGTAGGACTGGGCTCTTCCGATGGACGAAATCTCTATGTACGACGAGTTCCCAGCTCTGCCTCTATTCTCATTAATAATAAATCAGCAGTTAGAAGGTATGAATTCTTTTCATTATATTGTTTGTCCGTGTCAAATCATTTTATATGCCGTGATGAAAACATAATAAGGCTAAAACACAATATTTGCATGCTCCAACCAGAAAGGGAAAAAACTTGGGATGTTTGAAAAACACATTCGTTATACAGTAATTTGTGAAATTGTGTAGATTTGTGGAGTTATTTATTTCGTTGTGGAGGCTTCAAGTGCGAAGAATCATCTTTATTATTAACTGTGCTAAATAATGTCTTTCTCCTTGTCATGTCGTGTGTGTGTTTGTGTACTGCGGAATACACTGAAGAGAGAGCGAGAGAAAAAAAAAAGAGGACAGGAATGATTTCAGTTACATGCGATGATGGACATTAGAGAATCCTATTATACCCTAATTAGTGATTGTTAAATAATATAGAAATTGGGAGTTAGGGGCGGAAACCAATTAGTTACACTCATGATGTGTGTAACTTACTTCCATTATAATTAGACGACTTTTCTACATACCACATACATACATGTTAATCTTTTGTGCGTATCAACTTGTCTTTTCCATCTTTTTAACTACCATTATATTATATTATATTACATAAGGAGGCTGGATTGTCTGAACTAATTATTATTTTCCTTTGAACTGTTTCGGCGGTGTCCTTTCATGACGGATCATTCTATTCTATCCATTCATGCATGTACTGAATAATACTCTATGTAGTTAAATATAAAACTAGAATAGTCGGCTAGTGTGTGTGTGTGTGTTTGTATGGCACAAGGGATTCTTTGGTTGAGGACATTCCTTGATGGCAAGGATGTTCATTCATTAGTAATTGTGTGTAATGTAATATTTAATGGTCAAGTGGCCAAGGAAGAGAGTAAGTGGAGGTTTTAATATTCTTTGAGGTGACAACTTTGACACACCCTTTCAACTCAAGTCGATCGTTGACACATATTTATATGCTCACACATATCTGTGTATGGACGCATCCACACACATCCACAATAGTAATAATAATGATGCACTCGTTTTTTAAATCAAGATCGTCATTTAAAATATCAACTTACTCATCTTCATATTGTACACACCACCTTGTCAACGTCTAGAATAATAATAACTGTTCATCCGCAATAAATGCTCTCTAGGTAGTTCAGTTCCGTCCTCAACCACAGATCATACAACTACAACTTAAATTGGATTGTCCATTATCATTTAAAACATTAAATTTTTACAATCATAATCATACATGGGCAGTGATACGAATGAAGAGAGAGAGAGAGAGAAACCCCAATTTGTGCTCCAGCATTAATCCGTATCTCTAAATAAATTATAATGCTCAACTTATTTTAATACAAACGGGGAGCAGTCAGATTGGGTTGTTGGTAGTGTGAACCTGAATTATGTCCTTAGATTAAATGTCCATTATAGTGTAGAGTGATTTTGTAGTGAGGAGAGAGACAATACAAAGTTAAATTGAGCACAATAACTGGCTACATGTAATTTTAAAGTGTGTAAGATTCATGTGAGTGCAAAAATGAATAAACTTAAATTTCACCTAAATCTTGAGCTGTCATAAAATAAGAATTTGTATTTTAATTTTAACGTCCCGTGTGTCTGCGTGTGTGTTGTGCATACGAATTGACATCATTTTTTCATATATGCTATAACACTTATTTCTTATACTGGATGAGGAAAATGATTTTATTATTTTACTCTACGCCCATCAAAATAAATGATGACGAATATGTATTTTAAGAGTGAGTGAGGTGCCGATGTTCTGAGGTATTTTCATTTCTAGTCGAGCTGTTATGTAACATACTTTATATGGTGTGTACAACAAGTTTGGAAATATGGCTGATATTTCTATTTTATTTTTATTGCCTTTTAGATCCGCAGACGCTGTTCCATAGCTTTGTAGAATACATTTTAGTCTTCTTCAGGATGTAGGAAAATGAGAGAGAGAGAGAGGATCCACGAACTGGAATGAAACTTGTTTAAAAGAACATAATATTTATGCAAGTATTAGGGGTACAAATTGATACCATCCACATGTTATACTCTTTTTTTTTATTATTTGGTTGAGGATGAAGATGAATGACAGTGGCAATCTCCTGACTCCATACAATACATAACTTGACTATCTCTCTCTCTGAAAGCTACAAAGTACAAATATCATAAACCATTCCCTGACTGTCATTTCTATAAGAGCATCAGGTTTACCCTCTTCTTCTTCTTTTATCTCGGGGAAACTAATACATTCGTAAACCAATATATTATATTTGTAAAATCTCAACCAGTCTCATTCAGAGGTTTCACTCTCTCTCTCTCTCTCTCTTCTAGTAGAATGTGTGTGCAGGAGTAGTGTATCTGTATTTACCTTCCCTAGTACGTAGTCAAATAGTATCATGTTTATTATTTAGGATGGTATGACATGCCGAGACAAGCGTAATTTGATGATGTTGATGATGTACATGTATTTAATATACGTAGTAGAGAGTGTAACAAATTCTATGAAATTCTCATTAGATCCATAGATGAAGGGGACTCGGATGGATCAACTTACTTTTCGGATACCTCGAGTGGAGGACACAGATTTAGAAGAAAACATTGGCGAAATAAAGCACAATTTATTCTAGCATGTATTGGTATGTTTCCTTCCTCTTTTCTAACAAAACGTTACGTAGAATACAACTGACTTTGTCATAATTCTGGATCACACAATGCTTACCCCAGCATTTCACGTCCATTGATCTCAATTTCGAGGGAGAGAGAGACTCTGGATAACACAATTAATGTAGTGTGTTAATAAATGTGATCTCTAAATGACCAAATTGATGTTCAAAGTCATACATAGGAGAATGGACTGATGTGTGTCTCTCTCCTGTCAATCTTAATTAATTAATCCTTCTGACTTTTCTAAAGGGTTCACTGTGGGACTGGGAAATATATGGCGTTTCCCTTACCTTGCCTTCAAATCAGGTTAGAAATGATGGGTTAAGAGTTGGTCTTTTTGATTCAATAAGAAAAATTGAACTATTTGACACAAATTCAGTTCCAGAGATTCTTAGGAAATTGCATAATGTGCCCTTTGACTTTGTTTATGTGGAGGACGGGGGGCAACTTACAATCGAATGTCAATAATTACAAGCCTTGATGTAACCTTCATTTTGATGCAGGTGGTAAGTGTACACTGTCAAATTTTTTAACTATCTTTCCCTACGACTAGTTTATGATTGGTCCAACATTTCCCCCTTTGTTCTTACGAGCATGAAGACATTTAAAAAACGTTTGTAACTTGGTGGTCAGAATTAAGTCACACAATCTAATTTTGCTACTTTCTACAAGCAAACTACAGCATAAATCTTGTAGGTTTGGTTGTAAGGGAAATATGGAAAAGGAATTAAAATTGTCGGAATAATAATTAATTGATGTATTATTTTAGGTGGAGCGTTCTTAGTCCCATACTTTGTTACACTCCTACTATGTGGAATACCATTACTCTACATGGAGCTGGCTATTGGGCAGGTATGTACATACTACTTGCAAGTTGCAACAAAATCCATTTTCAACCCACAACGACAACACTCTAAACTGTGTTTTGCATATTATGAATTTTGTTACACAGTTCACAAGAAGAGGACCAGTTGGAGCTATGCAAAAGATTTGTCCACTCTTTAAAGGTACACATTTGGCAATGTCCTAACAAACTGCTTCTACTCCAAGTTTTCTTTAAATGGATCTACAAACTCGAAAGCAATTTACTAATCAACGACACCCTATCAAATAAGGGAGTCGAAAAAATCAGAATGATAACAGAATATAATATCACTTTTCGCAGCATTTTCTGCTCGACTAATTCTTAATGTTCCCTTGCATGTCACGAGGAATTTGCTTGAACAAATTGTGAAAAAATACTTATATCTTTACAACATGTAGTCGACTAAATGATTATCAAGAACTGTCAAGAACATTGATTAAAGATGTATTGGATCTAAAAAAGATATATTGACAACTTGAGATGTAAACAATATGTACAATTTTTGTAGGTGCTGGTGTGGCGAGTCTCATAATATCCTTCGTTATGAGTACATACTCTGTTGTGATTTGTGCCTGGGCATTATACTATTTGGTTGCTTCTTTCAATTACAATTTGGTAAGCTCACAATTTGTAGTACAAGCTTGATTGAAAGACTACAATGTATGTGCAATTAATTGAATGTAGCCCTGGCAAGGATGTGAGAATGACTGGAACAGTCCAGATTGTTGGGATCCCGTCAACCACACCAAAGCTCTGGAGAAAAGCATCAGACATTTCAACAGGAGTAGTGCAACTCAGGAGTTTTACGAGTAATTTCATCCTTTAAGTACTGTATTTAACGTAGAATTGATTCAATGTTCTAAAGGTTTATAGTTATCCCTTAGTTAAACAAAAGAAAGTTGTAGGACTTTCACTTTTCTCTTGGTTCCTAAAGACTCACCTTTGTGTGGATATTTTTTACAGTGGGAAAGTATTGCAGAGGACGGAAGGGATAGAATTCCCTGGAATACTTCGTGGAGAACTGGTTTTGTGTTTATTCTGTGCCTGGGTTCTAGTCTACTTTGTTTTATGGAAAAGGTGAGCTTTTTCTTTAAATAAAAAATAATTTCAATGCAAGATTTTCATTTCTTCTGACTGACATGAATGACACTGTGTAGTGTACGATCGTCCGGGAAGGTCGTTTACTTGACCGCAACTTTTCCCTACCTATTGCTTATTGCATTTCTCATATTTGCATTAACGCTTCCTGGAGCGGATGCGGGTAAGAATCTTTTGTACATATGTATATAATAGACAATATTTGCAGTCTTGGGCGTTCTTTGTAAAAAAAACTTTTTTTGTAGGTCTTCGATTTTTTTTCAAACCACGATGGGAATTGCTCCTGACTCCAGCCGTGAGTTTTATGAGAAATTTGATTTTTTCGTAAGCACAGTAGTTTGCCTGTCGTCCTGCTTTTTGACGGTATTGCGAAACTTTTCCTGTCTTGTACGACGACGGGGTGACCAGAGTCACGATAAAAATGAATGCCAAAACAAAGGCAAGGTCATAGTGACGTGTTCCGGCTTGCAGAAGTTGTGGGATGGATTAATGTGACACATTATAAATATATGTTATATTTGTAGCTGTGTGTGTGTGGCATTTTTTTGGTGGACGTTGTCCACTAAATTGATGAGAGGAAGAAGGAAAATGAGAGAGAGAGAGTCACAGACATGGAATAGAGATAGGGGGATTGGACATATTGAGGTCGTCAACTTTGAATTTACGACTACCGTTTGCCCTACTAATATCAACTATTTGAATGAACACTCTTCTCTGGCTGTGGGTAGACACTTTGATGGGGAAATTATTGTCTCTTCCCCTCTCTGTAATATCTCAGGATAGTGATTAGATTGACCATAGAAGGGCTTTTAATGGAATATTTTTAAGTAGAGAACAAGTGAGAGTTTAAATTCAATTAAAATCAGCCACCATCATTGTAAGTAGTCGAAGAAAATAAAATCAATTGACTCGTGTTTGCCCTTCCCTGTCCTCTTCGTCAAAATTAAACACGGATGAAATTCATCATGTAATCATTATCATTTCAATGAGGGAACAGATATGCTGGGGAGACTGAGACTCTGTTAATTAGAATGATTTGGTCCTACAGGTTTGGGTGAATGCTGCAGCACAAAATTTTAATGCTGTAAGTTTTACAAATCTCATGGTATGTGTCAAAAGAATGATTATAGAAGATGTACTTCTTTGCAAAAATAGGTTGGTATTGCAATGGGCACCATCATGACTTTTTCAAGTTATAATAAATTTTCCAACAATATATTGTAAGTTATTTGTAGGAGTTTTCTCCATTTTACATACATAGATATGATTCTTTGTGAGCTAATTGAACATGTATGAACATGTCTTCATTAAAATGCTTGATTCAGAACAGATACTATTTCCATTGCTCTCGTAAATGCACTTGCCAGTCTTCTAGTCGGTATCACAGGTAAGGAACTAGTTGAAAGTGAAAATAAGTAGGGACAGTCTGCACAATTAATATGATTCTTTTTTCTCCTCCTTTACAGTATTTTCAATGCTTGGACATATTGCCCTGGAACAAAGGACAACAGTAATAAATTCTCTTTACTTATGACTAAAATTATTGTCACTCTCTCTGTACTTATTATGATCTTTTGTATAAAGGTTGAGGATGTGGTCAGTGCTGGGCCCGGATTGGTATTTGTAGTATATCCACAGATAATTCTGCAGGTGATGAAGACATTAAGTATGAGTAACGTAATAAATGAGGGCTAATAAGTGATTTGAGAATTTGGAAATGATAGATGCCAGTTCCACACGTCTGGGCAGTTTTATTTTTCATCATGCTTCTCTGTGTTGCATTGGACAATGAAGTGCGTGTGGTTCGGATTATACATTATAATTTAATCAGTTCATTAATTTCCTTCAAAATGTAAAATCATTTTATTAACAGTTTGCCCTAGTGGAAGTTGTCATTACTTCCATACGAGATGGGTTTCCAAAATTTGTAGCCAAATATTTTAAACGACATGAAATCCTCGTTCTTTTGGTCATGGTTAGTTTTTTATTGTAAAATATCCTAAAGGCAAATAACTAATTTCCTTTCTTCATGTTTGTATCAGTTGGTCAGTTTTGTACTAGGACTTCCCAATGTCCTACAGGTATTTTCGAACGACAATCATTTCCCTGTATGAGTTTTTGTTCAATTATTTTCTAACTTTCTCTTTTTTTTACCTTGAAAATTTCTAGGGAGGAATTTACATTTTCCAGTAAGGGACAAGGACCGTAATTTGTATGAATTAAAAATTAATTTTGTATCTTGTGAATATTAAATTCCACACTGGATACTTTTGAAAATCAGGATGTTAGATGACTATGCAGCAAGATTTTCTCTGATGTACTTGGCATTTTTTGAAGTTTTGGCTATAATTTGGATATATGGCATTCCAAGACTGTGTAGGAATATTCAGGAAAGTGGGTACCCTACAAGAAATAAATATATATATAGAAATAAATGCTATTCCTTTATAATTTAACCAGTTGAAAAAATTTTGCAAATGTATGACTTTGTTTTTCAGTGACGGGGACAAAGCCGTCGCTTTATATTATTTTCTGCTGGCGCTTTGCAGCTCCAGTCCTCATCTTAGTAATCACTCATTTTCTAATTAATAACACAAATTATTTATATAATTGAGCAGTGAGAAAAATATTGTTTACTAAATGTATTATTTTTCAGTTGGTTTGGATTTTCAACTTTATTAATTATAAACCTCCAACTTATGATAATGGAAAGGTCTCTTATCCACTTTGGGTTGGTGAGTGACTTATTTCCTTTATGCAAAACCTTGGATAATTATTAAATTAACTTTTTTTTGAAAAACTTTTTAGAAATAGTTGGCTGGTCAATTGCGTCATGTTCATTAGTCACAATTCCAGTTTTTGCAATATTTGCTATACGCAAATCATCTGGCTCAACTTTTTTGGAGGTCGTACACATTCACTAAATATGATTTGATTCGACAAAAACTATACTCAATTTTACAGGCCGCGCACTGATTATATGGGCGACTTTGAAATGCCCGCGACTTTGTTGAGAGGGGGCGGGGTGCCGAGTATT
>WJFB01001445.1:0-31323 GCA_009870185.1 Pygmarrhopalites habei | reverse complement strand
AAATCAGTTAGAAGAATGCCTTGGAATTATTTTTGAAAAAAAAAACTAAAAAGTTTTTTTTGTGTAAATAATTTTGTATCCCTCTATGGAAACGGACCTTTATGTGTGCAAAACAAATTTTCATGGAAAAGTAAAGTTTTGCTTCTTTGATTACGGTTCTTGGTCTCAAGAGTATTTTAATAGCTGTGCAGAGTTAGTACCCAGTAGAATGAAGAAGTACAAATAATTAGCAGTATTAGGCATGAAGTTTGAGTTACGTCTGAGTCATGCAGTCATCATCGAAGGGAAGTAGTCTTTATCAAATTTAAAATTTTTATTAACATTTTATGATTTCCTCCATTTCCTAATTGTACATTGTCACTGTATTATGTATGTTGGGGTTGAACAGGTGAATTAGACTTGTAAACCATTCAGAACGGTGGTTTATGATTACTATTTTTTGAGTAAACTGTCTAATTTGTTTTTACAATGATGATGAATCCTGTAACAATACGGGAAGGTATTATTCAGTCGCTCACATTTTTCAGTACATTTTGAGGTACCTATGTTAACTTTTAAAAGTGTCTAATGTCTTCTCATTTTTCTTCTATTTCCAGGTTGTCGGTATCAAGGTAAGTACAACATACTTAAGAGATGAGGTATTCAATTAAATACATTATTATTATGATTACTTCTAATCGTATCTGTGTATCAATTGATCTAGGATCCGTTTACAGTGCATCAGAAGAAGTGCCAACAGAAGAACCATGTCTTCTCTGTGCCTGCAAAACATCAGCAGTTGTTTGCAAACTACGGATTTGTCCAGAAATCTCCGTTCCTCCACCACCTGGTTGTATAATTGTTCACAAGGCTCGGAAATGTTGTGCACAATTGGTCTGTCATCAAAATATGGGTAAGGAAAATCAAATTTTAAAATATTTTTGATGACTCTTCTTAACAAAATTAGCAGTACTAGCGTACACAAAAAATGAGGATATATTTACCACGAATGTAGAAAAGTATTTTTTTGATAATGTCTCTTGATATGAGAACGGACTTATAAATATGTGTCAGAAGGTTATATTATACTTTAAATGACAGGTTCAAACTCCCATTCATATAAAATGGTATTGTTGATTTTTCTATACACCACCTGTGAAGAATGATAATAATATGAGTAGTAGTAGGATAAAATGGGATCTCCGGTAAAGTAGCTTCTTGTTTGTAAATAACGGAGTAAAAAAATAGAATAGTTTTTTTTTCTTCTTTGGGTTGTCACACAGGAAGTCAATAATAATGGTAACAGTCCTTTGTGTACAATGAGATGAGTAGTCTTTAGCTTTTTTTCATGATTGTTTTCTTATTGTGTCATAGTGCAGTGCGTTGTGTTAGTGTGTCATTGTTGAGGTTACATAATGATGATGATGATGTTCTTATATTATTTCAATAGAGATATTTTCTCAAATGTATGTCATTTTGACTAGTAATCTCTACCTTGACGAATATTTGGTGCAACTCATTAGGTGCAACTCAATAATATGTATGTTAATGTAACGCTACAGCCAAGTCTTAAAGATTTGTACAAGCTTGAAGTTCAAACTTTGTATCTTAAACTCTTTTTAAGCATCATATAATAGTTTGTCATTTAAAAGGAAACTAACGGAAATTAAACCTGTACAAGTTGATCCTTGGACTATGATAGTATGATGGTATTGGTTTAATTTCAAGTAAAAAAAGAATACCGCATCCCCATGCGTGTGAGTCAGATTCAAAATGTAGAGAGAACAATTTCAATTAAGTATCATCATTACACCCTTATATAATGTGGTAGGATGTGTGAAGAGGACATAAACACTTTGTTTACCACAAACTGATTACACAGTATACAAGTTAATTCCTTTGTGTCACGCAGCTTCTTCTTCGAGTCCTAACCTACCCGTCCAAATTTTATTGGTGAGAAAGAGAGAAACACTTTTTGACTACCTTTATGTCTCCACAGTTGTGTATAGTTAATTTGCCAGTCAGGAATCCTGACTTCTGAAGTGATATAATGCAAAATCTCTATGAATGATACTGCCGGGTGTCGTCTAACAATAAGTGTTAACAATATCGTATCGTAATGCTTTTCACGCTGACATGAGGCACATTGTCTTGTGTATTGAGACTAGATGTGTATCAGTAGACTCTGAAACCTTTTGAACTGTATAATTAAAATTCACAATGATTATTATTGACTGGACAAACGTTTGGAGTAAAACCTGCTTGATTTCACAGGCTATTTTACTATGTCCTCTTTAGCTAGGTTAAAATTCTCTCGAGAAGAAGAATATGCTACTAAAGGTAGTTCTACTATGCTAGTAAATACACTTCAAGTATAATACTTGTAAGTATTTATAAGGTGTGTGTTGTAGTTGTTCATAATAACTGTCAACCACACTTTGTCAGTAGGTACGCTATGATGCGAGTATAATTGAAAAATATCATATATCCATGTTTTTTCATTACGTCATGTCATATCCTATTTATATTGAGGAAGGTTTTGGCAGTGTATTCACCCTAATATTTCACTCAAGTTCATTCTGTTCATGGGGTACAAAAAATTCATTTTTTCATCAACCGTCAATCAAAATTTACACTTGATATTATTCGGTATGGACTCGTACTATGATAAGGTATTTATGCAATGTTATTTGTGCTCAGGTTGAATATCTACACAGAGAGAGAGAGACAGTATGCATGATGAACTTGAATAGGAAACAAAAGAAAAATCATAGATAAACTTTCCGCATTGCATAAGTACAAAAAAAAAATTTTTTTACATGCCACATGTATAAAACGTCAACGTGTTAGTTTCACTACAAGTTTCAATTTAGGTGTCGGCGACTTGAAAATGCGTGAAAAATGTTAAAGTTAATTAAATTAACGTTAATGAAGTCTTCTGTTCATACACAACAGATAGGCAAAAACAATATATTGTACATGTATTGAGTGAAGAGTATTGACCTAATGTTGAAATCTTTGTATGGTTGAACATATTTTTGCCAATATGGTTATGTGGAAAGAAAAACACATTTGATGATGATGGTGTTAACTCAACGTTGTAGAATGACGTCTTACACTTCTTGAGGGGTGTATTTTAATGTACAGAATTCTTGTAGAACAATATGACTCATAATAATATTGTACATCTTCATTATTATTTTTTTCAGAGACGAATCGGAAATTCTCACGTGAACAAAAGCTCCCAGCAGTGAATTCTTCTTTGCCAACTATCTCAGCCGAAGGTACCAAAGGTATGCAGTATTCATGTGTATGCTGTCTATTTTCTTTACTTCCTGATGGATACTTACCACGAATTTTAGTGACACTATCATCATATTTAATCACCAGTATACATAGAGAGTTGACGAAAAGATCTTTACATTTATTTACTGAATGGGTTTTTTTTACCTCAGGTTTTTGTGTACTGGATGGGACAGTGTATGCTGAGGGCTCTGCAATGCAGAATCCAAGGAGCCCTTCTCTTTGTCAGTACTGCTTTTGTATTCGGGGTGAAATGCGATGTTCAAGGTACTTAAGCAGTGACTCTTATCCTATTATATCATTGCTTAACTGTTTTTATATTGACTATTCTCACTATTATATTTAAATATTTGTTTCAGTCCTAAATGTGTTATACCTTTAAATGGTTGCAAGCCGCGGTTCCGCTCCTACGCTTGCTGTCCAACTAATTATGATTGTGGTAAGTGTGTGTGTGAGTGTACGGCATCTTCTCAGTTGTTGTAAACAATGTTATCAATTTTTGAAATTATTTTGTACAAAAAACATTTGCAGTCGAGTCCAATACAACAGCCATCGTAAAGACGACAACACGGACTTCTACTCCTACTCCTGAATTTCTCAAGGGTTGTTTAGTAAATGGAAAAAGAGTACAAGAAGGGGAACCAGTGTTACCCTTACAACTGGAGAATCACACAAATCCATGTCAAACATGCTTCTGCATGGGTATGTGTCTTTGTATATCAAATATATTTCTTGGAGAGATTTTATGAAGTAAAACGGTATATACTAAATTTCTTGACTATTTATTTCAGGGGGAGTCATACATTGTGCTCCTTTGGAGTGTGACAAAGCTATAGATGGTTGTAAGCCAATTTTGGAACCTGGTCATTGTTGTCCTGACCGATATGACTGTAATTTTACAGCGACCACAGAAAGAATTACGACGACGATGACCACTACTACTACTACTCCTACGACAACGAAAATTCTGATGGTAGAGTCTCCGACGACAACAGAGAGTCCTGAGCCACTACCTAAGCCTGCGAGTCAAAAACTGAAATCTTCTGGTGAAGAAGTGGCGGCTACATCTACCGAAGTGAAAGCTAACGGAAGCGGCAGTCGGGAAGATCGGCGGAATAAGTCGTACGAAGATGATGAGAAAGAGGACTCGTCATCTATCAGTTTCGAGCAAGATACTAATTCCATGTCCTTTGAAGGTAATTGCAGACAAAAATACACTTCATTTATGGTGTAAATATGAAGACGTAATCAGTAATTCCTCCTATATTATAACGTTGAGTACAGACAGTTGTAGTAATAGACGACAGCGAATATGAAGGGAATTTATGTATTGTACAGTGCAGTATGTATGCAGTCTCCATGATACTGTAGAATGCAATGATGAAAATGAATAGGACTGCTACATCACAATTCAAATTATATAAGTACACATAATAATATATCTGCGTACAGAATCATTTTTCAATATTCCGTGCTATTGTATGGTTAGATTTCGATATAAAATGTTTGTAATAGTTTGGATAATGTCTGTCTGTTTCAATCTCACCCGTCTTGTAATCATTAGTGGTTGATGCATATGACACAAGGGAGATGGACGACACTTACTCTTGATATCAGACCATTAATTTTCCTTGTCGGCGGAGAAATTCATTAATTACAAAGTCTTTAGACTTTCTTATTATGTACTTAAGTAGGTATGTCGTTTGTAGTGACGAAGATATTCTTCCAAAATATAGATCGTCTGTAATGTACATTGTAACAGAAAACAACACTTTACAACTCATTTCTTTAAAACCGTTGAAGCTTTTGATAGGGAAATATATTTAAGAGTCTTAAATTAAGACATTCTAGGAAAAAAGAATTATGAGTGCACAAATTGCATATAACATTTTATTTATTTTACTACAGATTCAACAGACCAGTCAGCTTCCAATTCCGAAGAGTCTGAGACGGAGATTCCACCCACAGAAGAGAATAATATTGACATTGAAGCGACGGCCACGGACACTAGTGTCTTGTTATCCGAGAAACCAATTTCCGAAACATTAGAAGGAAGAATTGTGTCAACTAAGAATCCCACATCTGTCCATGAGGTGGTCACCTCTGCCTCTTCTCTCCTGTCAATAACATCATCATCCTCTACAATTTCCTCCACTACAGTAACAACAACAACAACTGAAGCAAGTGTTCCTATAATTGCAAATACAACGGAGGGAAGTGCAACTGTCTACAATTCATCTTTAGGAGAGGAAGCAGGGACGACTAATATTTCTCCTCCAAGTAGTGGTGGTGGTATTAGTGACTTGCATGAATCAGACACTGACACTGCCATGGAATCCAGTACTTTGAGTATAATTAATCAAGATGATGTCGAGAACCTCAGTGAAGTCTCTGCACCCACTACAACCACTACAACCCCTTCTACTACTGCTTCTACGAGTACTAGTAGTCGACCAGTTCAGCTGATGGAAACAACTGTGAAGAATGTTCATTTTATTCCATTTGGAGTAGAAGATGCATTGGAGGTATATATTCCATTTTATACATTTAATCGCAACTTGTGTAACCTATATAGTACTACATACCTAGGACATTTGACCAAGTCTACGTTCTAATCCAATATTTTAACCCATTGGTTTCTTCAGTAAGACATTTAGATCATGTTATTCAAAGATTGATCCACGGATGAACAATTTCAACATCACTTTTTCGTATAATATTGTTCACCCTGTTGTTCATTAAACCCTCTACTAAAATGCCAATCTCAAGAAAGTTCTATTAGACATTCAATCAACATGTTGAGGGATATAGCACACACACACATTATGAAATTTCTTGTATTTTTTTATTAAATAGTGAATCATAAATTGGACCATATTACTACATATTTGTAGAACGTTGTTAACATTGTGTGTGAATTTTTTCAGGTATCACCAATGAATGGGACCAATCCACTGTTCGAGTCGGGCTCTCCACCGCTCAATTTAGCTTATGATAGTCATGCATTGAAAATCAGTTTGATTCCGCCAAATTCTACGCCACCAAAAGGCTATGAACGTGTCCCACTTCACCAAACTGTAAAGAATATGGGGGGAGGTGGAACAATAAGTGGAGCTCCTCAAAGTCAACAGCAGACCGCAGCTTTGCCAAGCACTCTATCAGCCCAGCCTTTGGTCTCTCCCATGACCATTCCACGAGGAGGAGGAGGAGGTAGTGGTGGAAATGCTCCTCCACCTCCTCCTGCTACGAGAAACGACCTACGAAATGCCATAATGGATGTTCCTGTTTCCACCAGTTTGTACAGCAATGGGTTCTATCGAAATGGAATCATCACTGAAGATAGGCACAGAGCACCATCAGAATTGCAAAGCCGTCGCCCATTCCCTGGTCAAGTTTTTGAAGACGCGGATGATGATGATCATTCTTACAAAGATGCAATTCTCCCACCTCCTTCCAATAAAAAAGTCATTTATGAGACGACTACCCAACTCGTGCCACCCAGTCTCTCTAATAATAATCCTGCAAGGACCTACTCCAAATTTGGAATTCAAGACTCTACTTTTCACAGGTACGGCGGCTATAGAAATACAAATGGACCAACTGTCTCATCTACTTTACCACCATCAAAAATTGTGAATCAACAGCAGCAACAACATCATCATCGATATTATAATGCTCCAGAACAGGAACAACATCCAATACCCCCTTCACAAAATCCATACTATGCCGTCGCAAGTGAGGAATTGGCTTATGATGAAGTGGAGGAGGAAGAGGGACAAAGTATTGAGGAACAGAGTGTTGAGGATCTTGACAATCATTTTAATTATGAAAAACCAATGATTCATTCAAATCCTCCTCCTACAACACCACCCATCTATGTACTAGCTCAGAGTGGTACCAATAATAATGATCATATGGCCATAATGTCAAGTACGAAGAGTCCTTCTTCAATATCTTTATTAAAAATTAGTGGATACTCCAACTCTTCAAATCATAGTAATAATAATAAAAATAGAATTGGATATACACCTGTGGTCGCCTTCCCCTTCAACCTACCAAAAAGACCAGATTTTAATTTAGGACTGAAATTGAGTGGTTGTAATATATCTGGTAAAATGTACAACATAGGAGATATTATTCGTGAATTGTCAAGTCCTTGTGTCAGATGTTTATGTACTGAAGTTGGAGGAGTTCAGTGTAATGAAATCCCATGTAGACCTGACACAAACTATAACAAATGAACATACAATGTACTTATATAATACATAGTAAGAAATTTTTGTACTTATGACATTTTTCACTGCACGTACAATTTTTTTTGTAACTGTAAACTAATTTAAAGTCTAAGATTCTTCAGTTTCTTTTTCATTTTTTGGCTTCTAAAGTTTACGGTGTGTGTATGTGTGGGAGGGGGATTTTGGGGATATTGAGAGGTAATGGGTATTGGGGATTTTTCTTATTCAGTTTCGTCGAAAGTTATATTATCATTGTAGATACATTCCAGTCCATTCTCTTGTACAAAATATTATTTGGTGGTAGGTAGGATTTATTATCTGGGAAATTGTCGGTGATGGGAAAACTGTCTATAAATGTATTTGCGGTATGGTAAATATTATCCTATCTTATGGAGTTATTTATTGTATTCATGATTTTACATATTCAATATTCCTAAAGTACTCTATAGGTGTATTAGATGGATTATTTAATTACGTTGTATTGTCGGAACATTTTTAGGAAAAAAGAATATTTAGTTTGTAATCCCCAAAATTAATGCAATTGTAAGTAACTCGAATATTGATACCTTTTGTAAATATTCAAAATATTTTGATGAATAATTTTGTAGAACTACAACATAATATTGCATTTAAGCGTTGACTTCACTGTCAAAAGAGTACTTTTGTAATTAAATGTGTATGTCTCCTTTTGACTGTGAAATCCCAAACGAAAATATATGTGAGAACAGTTAAACCATGACAAAGTAATAATAATAATATATGTGATGATGTCCTAATACTGTATGTAATAAAATTTACTTTTTTGAAAACCTCTCGTCTCATCGCCTGTGTAAACTTTTAATTTTTCTTATCCCGATCACGAACTTCATCAACTTTTTCATCTGCTCCTATATATTCATCAAGTGGTTTTCTGAGGGTAGTCAAGCATTCAGGGGTCATGCATTCCAAGTAGGTTCGTATTTACTTTGATATTATTGACCCTCAATCAGTGATTCTTCTCATCGTCTGGGGATGAGATTTTTTTTCCTTTTATCATAGAGGTTTTTCAATGACATTTACCCGCGTGCCGGGGTTCAAAACTTTTCATTTTCTCGTTTCGTTTTGGTTTCGTCCTGACAAAATTGGATTCTAATTGGCAAATTTGACGTGATTCCTGCTCATTCCTCATGTAAGTACATTGATTACATAATACTGGTCCAATTTTCGTGTGCTGGTAAAGATGACAGATTGAAAAAAGCATTGGTCTTCATGACTCGTGTTCTCTTCACAGTAGAGAATGGAGTCCTCTCCTCCTTCAATTCTTGGTAATGGTGACCATGAGTTGGTCGACAAGGAAAATGGACGGAAACGGAAGGTAAATTCCCAATCGAAGGACGTGTCCATCAAAAGGATAAATGTCGAACAAAGTTTCCTTCAGGATGGAACATGCCATGAAGCCGCTCCGAAACTGGGAAAATGCAGAGAATGTCGAAGCAGTGACGGGACCATTGCTCAGAAAATTTGTCGGTTTTTCAAGTTTAGAAAGTTGTCCCACAGCAAAAATAATGGTCTTTGCACTGCAGGATTTCCTGATCCCAATAAAGACCCTTTACAGGTGAAAATTATAATAATAATTAACAAAAACACTAAATATAAATTCTTTCTTGGGCAAAATAATATTTACAAATTTCTAATTTACTTCTGGGTAACAGGATGACTTTAGCCTCTGGCTTCCTTCTGATGAAAATCCTTCAAAAATATGTTTAGAATTTAAACGTAAATACTTACTAAATATTTTTGAAACGAAAAGAAGAATGCTTCGTATTTACTTGCATGTCATTAAGTCTCATTATTATTATTACGTATCGTCTCTTTTTATAGTGGCAACATTTATTATTTCTCAACTCGGTGACCAGTTTTGCGTACTAATTCAACAAGAAATGGAGGCAGTAGATATGGATATGTGTCAAAATGTTAAAACTATCGCTTGGAAGCGTATTGTCCAAGGAGTCCGAGAAATGTGTGATGTTTGTGACACAACTCTATTCAATTATCACTGGGCCTGCCGAAAATGTGGATTTGTTGTCTGTATTGCCTGCTACAAAGGTAATTTTTTTTATCATTTACATAAAAAATCTGATGTAATCTTTAGAAAAATGTGTAACATGTACTTGTGCTTTTTATTAAATAGGACGCAAAAATAAAACTGTTAGGGTAAGTACATCCCTTGATTTATAATAATTTGTTGTTATTAAATTAAATATACAAGTGTGTGATTATATAAATTCCTTTGTTGCTAGATTTGGACTGAACCAGGTAAAGATCGTGATCCTTTTCAGTGGCTCTTTTGCTCATCAAATAAACAGCCTCATGAGATGGAAAACTTGATGTTGACACAGGTACTGATTGGGGGAAAGGACAAATTAATGCATACTATTCCAGTAACTACTATTCCTTTCCTGAACATGTAACAAATGAGTAATTTAAAATTTTGGAATATTTATCTCTAGACTATTGCTGGAGACTGTTTGCAAAAATTGGGCAAGTTATTACATGAAGCTCGTCAGAAATGGAATATACTACAGCATTGTGATTGTTCTGAATCACGTCAGTTCAGGATGGCTAAAAATGAAGATCCTCCAAAGAACGAAACAGTGTACGAAAAAGTGAAAGTAAAGGTATGTTGCTGTGCATACAAACCAATCATTACAAATACTAAAATACTTTTACAACAGTTGATTGCGTAGTGTCGTCCAGATTGAATTCTTTCTTTCAACTTTATTCTAGACAAGTCTAGATTTGGGTGAATGTGTTGTGATTACTGCAATGATGCTTTGATTAATGTTTGACGTTTTAGAAGGAAGAAAGCAGTTCCGAGAGTTCAGAAGAAGAAGAAGATGATGATGCAACAATGATCATGAAAGACCTAGTGAAGCGTGGTGAAGGTGTCCTGGTACCAGGAAGACAAAATCCTAATGTTGACGGAACAAAGTATGGTCGGCAATCCTTATCTTTGGACTCTGAAATGGGTGCCAAAATAAAAGTCACTGAAAATCCAGAAGATGACAAAACTTTGAAACATTTTGTGCGTGTCAATGCACCAACAAGTTACCTCCGACAGTTAGAACCGCTTCTAAGCATGACACTGACTGAAACTACCGAACGTTATCCTAACGTTCCTCATTCCTGGCTATGTGCTGGCAAATTACTCAGATTAGTAGATCCCACAAATCCCGGAAACTGCCAAATATTTCAAGGTAAACTAAGTTTTATAGTGAACCAGGTAAACATGTGTAATGACAAGTCATTATTTTTAATGCATAAAAACATGTAATCTCCATTCATGTTTTTTATTGCAGAAATGTGGAAGCGGGGTCAACCAGTAGTAGTTGCCAATGTCCACAAAAAACTGGACCAACTTTTGTGGACACCCGAATCATTTTCTCGAGATTTTGGAGAGTTGATTAATGATTTTGTCAATTGTATGACTGGGAGAACTGTCTCGGGTCAACTAATGAAAACATTTTGGGATGGTTTTAATGACATCTCAAAGCGTCTTCGTGATGAGAAGGGAAACCCAATGTTGCTCAAACTGAAGGTATAATTTCTTGTACTTAATTACTTTCCAATGTGTATTTTTATGAGATGGATTGCTATAGATAGGTACTGACTATTTTTATTGTAAACTTGAAGGATTGGCCACCAGGAGAAGATTTTGCTGAAGTACTCCCATCAAGATTTGCAGGTATGGTTCTGAGCTACATTATTGTTTTTCATTTTATGTACCAATTTTATTTATTATAGTACGTTGTACATAAGTTTACATACTGAATACAATTGATGATAACTGCTTACTGTTGAGTAGCGAGTCACTACTAGTGACTAACAAATTGCGAAATCGATTTTTTTATTTCATGTACATGATTTGTAGATTTGATGGCGGCTCTTCCTTTGACTGAATATACAAATCGAGATGGAAGATTGAACCTAGCAGCTAGACTGCCAGTCAATTTTGTACGACCAGGTAATGTTGAATTGGATCAAAATCTTTCTTATGTTTGTGTCTAGTTTAATGGTGCAAAGAAAAACTTTATAATACATAGTTGCTTAGTTGTGAACGTCGAACCACTGTTTACATTTTTTTTTGCTTTAAAAAAGATTTGGGTCCAAAAATGTATATTGCCTATGGATCAGGAGAACACTTGGAAAAGGGAACTACGAATTTACATCTCGATATATCTGACGCTGTCAACGTATTGGTTTACGTCGGTGTTCCAAAGGGCGCTGACAATAAGGAACACATGCGAAGTAAAATATCTTGCCCAAATATTTCGTATTATTGACAATTAATGCAAATATTTATTGTCGAACAGCTTATTAATTCTTTTTGCTCTACAGTCGTGCTGGATGCTATACAAGACTCTGATTGTGATGTGTTGACCATTAAAAAAGTGTCTGAAAAAAGTGAGTTGGCTGGAGCATTGTGGCACATTTACAATTCTAGAGATGCAGACAAGATTCGTGACTTATTACACAAGGTGTGTATTTTAATTCTTTTGGTAATACTTTTCGTATTTTCGATGTGTGTTCATTTAACTAATTTTTTCCATACCCTTTGATTTCATCTTTCAGGTATCACAGGAAAGAGGGATGCGACTTGAGCCAAATCATGATCCCATTCATGACCAGAGCTGGTATTTGGATCGTGACCTTCGTAAAAGATTAATGGCAGAGTACAATGTTAGTGGTTATCCGATCATTCAATGCCTTGGTGACGCTGTTTTTATCCCTGCTGGTGCTCCACACCAAGTAATTTTTAATTTACATGTAGTTTTGGATTTGGCATGTTTTCCCTATGTAATAATCACATTAATAATAATATTGTGATTTCATTTTAATTTACGCAATTCATTCCATTGTAGGTCAGGAATCTTCACAATTGCATCAAGATTGCTGAAGATTTTGTGTCACCTGAGAATGTGAGCCATTGCTTTGATCTCACTGAAGAATTTCGAAATTTGAGTGCATATCACAGTAACCACGAAGACAAACTACAGATTAAAAATATTATTTACCATGCTGTGAAGGTGCATCATTAATAATAAATTAGATAGGAATTTTGTTACATGTATTTAGAGCCAGATTCTTGTTCAAAAATATTTGATGAATCTTTTTTTTCTTTTTAAAGGACGCAATATCTGTGTTAATGTATGGACAAGGCCAAGACTCACCAAGTGAGAACGAATCCTCAGATGTCAAAGAGTAGTAGTGGAAACGACGGACGCAAGTATGCTGAAGGCTTAATACTTAAAAACATATTGGGGTAAGGATTTTATTAATTTGTACAACGAAGTTGCCTTCACTATATACAAATTTTTGAAACTACAACATGTTTATTCTTAAATTTGTTGATGCTTCGTATTAGTATGAAAGGTTGATAATGTATATGCGATATACTTATTTGCAATTTTGAGCAGTAGTTCATGACTGTACAAAGACTATTTACTGTCAGATAAGTCAAAATGTACTGATTAATTTATACTTCTTATCTATATAATTTACAAAGATAATCAAAACTTCATAAATTATAAAAAAAAGGCACGGATGTGCCATTTGCAAAGTGATTACATTTAGAATTTCTATTATATGATTAATTTTCGTGAAATTTAGAAAGAGAAAAAAAACAGTAAAAATTGCTTAGGAGTTTTAAGTACTATAAATATTGATTCAATTATAAGTAACTGTGGTTATTTTTGATGTTAATGTAAGCTTTAGTTCTTGCAGTCTGTCATCCTAACTTGTTAAGATTTAAATCTATTTTGAAAAGACCACAGTGAAAATCAGTCAATTTTGTTTTATACTACCTTGTGCTCTGTTCACCTGCACAACAAGAGCGTCTTGTCAATAGGAACAATTCGCGTGTCCATTCTTATTCAAAGCCTACAAAATGTACAAAATTGTCTTTTTCTTATTGTATACTCTCTCACGTCCTATGCTGTGTTAAATAAAATTACAGGGCGTCTGATGATGGATTTTATTACCATGCTGTAAATTGAATTGCATACACATGATTTTAATTTGGCATCAGTCCGTCGTCTGTATGGGTGGATCAAGTGAATTGTCAAAACGTGGACATTATCAGCATGCAATGTGTAGTTCCAGGTTGACTGTGTGTCTTTTGGAATTTGACCTTTTCTGGTGGACGTCAGACTGACCACCTCCATGTTATAATAGTAATGATGACAACCTTTTATTACACAGTGAATTCTACTTACCTACTGTAAGTCTCTCTTCGTCATTCAACTCATCAATGTCTGTCCAACCCAAATTAGGGATTTCTTTCTTTGCATGCCAATAAATCGTCATGTCATAATAGATGACGACGTGAGTGGGTAAATACTTACAAGTTTTCTTCCTTCTTATAGGGCCAATAAATGCAAGTGTAATAAAACAAAAATTAATGAGTAGGAAACTATAAAGGGAAATTCAATTGTGCCTTACATACTAAATCTTGTTTTTAAACTTTATTTAGAAAATGATACGGGATGGATATCATTATTTTTGTCATTGAGCTAATAAAATGACAAAAAAAAATAATTCCCAGAGTTGTGTTGTGAAGTGTACTTGAGACAAGGTAACATTAAATCTGTGCTCCTGGATTGACTCTGACAACAAGTTTTGTAAATACATTACTTTAGTCCAAAACCTACATTATAATTATAATTACGTGTAGAGAACAAAAGTTAATTGACGAGGCAGTTGAGTTTTGGAAGGAAACCATGTGAACATTTTTTGAGGGGAGAATATATAATGAAGGGAAATTGAAACATGTGTCCGTCTTAGTGTAAGCTCTGTCCTGAGCATTATACGTAGGATTAATTATGACAAAATTCTAGGAGAGAAAGGATTTGCATAGGGATTTGTTGACCATGTGATCAAGTCCTAACTAACATAGAGAATAAATACGGCATAATAATTTGTATCCAGCTACACACTGGCAGTCACTGGCAAGTCACTCACTCAGAAGCTTGTGGCTGTTGGGCTGTCAATTGTTCTATTCCACCCTCCCTTCTACAAATGGTATTCCCTGTTCCTTCTACAATCTGGTATCAGGATATTTTACATAACATGGACGCGGAGTAGCAAAGAATTTTTGCAGTACATTTGCTGCTTTAACTCCAATATCCCAACGATTGGAGAGTGGCTGAATGTTTTCCGTCTCACGCATCCCTAGCTGGATAAATTTGATGTGCTCTCATGTTATTATTTTGAATTATATTTTACTCCTTCATGATTTTGCGAGGAATGAGTTGTTGTGTTGAATGACTGTAGGACAGAGCGTAGTACGTAGTAGTAGAATATATGTAGTAGAGAGTAGCAAGTCGAAAGCTTATAAATTTGATTGGATTGAGAACACAAAAGCTGAGGCCATTGCGTATTATACTACAGAAGAGAAATGTTGGTGAAGGGAAGAAGACAAGTCAATAGTACAGAGTATTCTCTCTCTCTCTCTCTCTCTCTCTCGGAGCACAGATATGATGATGGAAAGATAAAAGATTTTAATACCAAGTTAGACTTTAGGGATAACTAGGTACAGCCAGCTACTCTTGTATACAGTAGGAGTAGAAGTATAGAAAGGGGGTTGATGGATCTTGATTCTTGACTAAAATAAATAGGGTATGCTTCTGTGTATTGTGTGTGTGTGAAGCATCTCTCTCTTGTCTTCAACCAGCCAGACGTACAGGGAAGGGAGGAGAAGGGAAAGGGGGATTTAGAGAGGGGAGAAATTTTTGGGATTTTGTCTCAAGGAGCTGGGGCTCTGACTCTGGTACTAAAGCTAAAGGGGAAAGTCAACCCAGCATCCCCCACAGTCCTATGATAGCATTCCAAAGGACCGAACGGACAACAAAAACCTACCCGGAGTTTCGAGTGCACACTCTCAGCCCACTACTCAATACTACTACTACTACTCTACTACTACTATTACTACAACTCTCTCGTACATTTTAGATTTTAGTTTTCAACCAAGTGTTAAAAGGGCCACACGGGCACAAGGAGTGACTGTGTGTGTTTACTACAACTGACGGTTGAAGGAAGTCGGAGAAAGTTTTTTATTATTATTACAAGATATTTGATATAAGTCCACTACTTGACACACAAAAAAACACACACACACACCAGCCACCCCGACGAACAGATTTAAGATGAAGTGGGAGAGAGTGGAAGTGGCAGAGAATTCCTAGAGAAAGAGAGAGTGAGAGAGGAAAAAAGTGACCCATCAAAATTCTCTCTTCTTCTTCAATATCTTTTCTCTAGGTTTTCAAAAACTAACAAAGTTTCAAACTTTGTCCTTTCTTGTTGTGCACATACAACCCCAACCTACACACACACACACAGTGAGAGGTGAGCAGAGTGGATTGTCACCTTTTTATAGGAAAAGGACGTGGAATTGAGCCAACCAACCTTTGACTCGCTTTCAATTGCCTGGATCATACCTAAGATCACACAGTTTCTTCTCCCCATCCTCTTACTTTCTCCCCTTTCTTTCGAGTTGTGGCTGTGTGTGCATTTCTCGGGAAAAAGTAAAAGAAAAGCATTTTGTTGTTCTTATTGTTGTGGTTGTGTATTGATGGCAGTGACAAGGTAATATCCTTAAAATTATATGTTGAGGGGAAAAGGATAAAATTTTTCGTGTTTTCGTCGTCGACATCAATATCAACATCCCCCGATTTCCCCGTCTCCCCGAATTTTTACCAGGGTTTGAAATAGGTATCCATGAAGTGTGTGGTGTGAAGGTGGAGGAGAGGAGGATCAACTGTCAGAGAATATAATATACTGTGTGTGCCCCGCCTGTGATAATATCAGTTTCAAGCAACAGGTAAGGTAACTTTTTTAACCATCACTTTTCTTCTTTGAACAATTCTGATTAATATTTGTTTTTTTACTTCCAAAATAATTATATTTTGTCCAACAAAGAAAGGCTAGGGGTCAAAAAGTTTAGAATATTGATATGGGACATAGGATTTTCCTTGGGAAAACCCATTTAAGGACTTCGGATTAAAATGACACGACTTGACAATCATTTAAAACTATTTACTGTTCCCTTTATTATTTTCTATTCTGTGAGGCTCGAAAAGACGAGTTACAATCACATCTGAATTTTCCTCTCTGAAATTCAGCATCTGAATTGACACATGAAAAACTGTTGTTTTCGTACATAAGGCTTACACGCACAGAGAGTGAGAGAGATTGCCGATAATTATAAATTCAAATTAAAACTGAAAAAGGTTGTCGTGTACACTCCCTGAATGAAATTCTTTGTGTAGACTCGCACGCTACACTACTTTATCTTGTGTGTTTGTGTGGAAGTGAGACTTGATAAAGTTTGATTTTCTATTGTTCTCATGTACTAGAGAGACTCAGGGTCAATATGTAAGAAAAAGAATTTCCCTTTCATTGGAATTAATTTTGTGTAGATAGATAGACAGAGTTTTTTTGTACAAAACTGCTGAGACTGGCATTTTCCTAATCATCTTGAAAAAATTCTCCAGAACAAAAAGAGGGAGGAAGGAAGAATTGGGGTAAAGGAGGAGAAGAATAAACGTATGTTTTCATCTTCATCCTTTGACAATTGCTTTAAGGAGAGAGTTCAGGTTACGAAAAGTGATTGAAGGTTTAAACATTTTCCCTCCCATCCTCTTCTATTGATCCACAATTTACAACAAATTTGGCTTTCAGCATATTCCATGAGGAATTCCATTCTTACTATGTAGTAGCAAAAACGAGAGGGTACACAAACTTTCCTTGTTTTCTCTCTCTCTTGCAAAAAAGTTATCGGCTATAGAGAAGAACATTTTTTTGTTTTCAACTTTTTATGCTCTCTCTCTCCAACTCTGTGACACGGCAGTGTATGTACAATTGTGAACGGATGTTACATAACATGTAAACAAATATATAGAGAGAGTATGTTTGTGGTTTTCTTTTGATTTACATACAAGGTCCTGATAGTACTACATAATAATATTTTTTTATGTGGGTCACACACAGGACTTTAGAATTTGGTCATTCATCCAATGAAAATTGGAGAATTCTCAAAGTGGCTAGTTGACAAATAAAATGTCGGTAAAAAACATAAACACGCACAAACAGGAAAAGGAGATTTAAATGAAGTAGAAGGAATCCTTCAACTGACAAATTTCGCTACTTGAGAAAGAGAAAAAGATATTTCATTTCATTTCCTGAATATTTCAATCGAAGTTACGTAGTTTCAAATTTAATATGACATGACCTGGTTATTAGTGTGTGACCACAAAGTTCGGATCATGAATACTACGTTCATCTTTCCCTAGTTCCAAGTTTTTGATCTCACTTTCTATTAAACTAACCTTCTTTTTCTCTCTCATTTTTATGAACCTTGATTGGAGAAATTGAAATCAATTTTTTTGGCCTCAACCCTTCCTACAATAACTCAAAATAAATTGTGTTTAATCTGAGTATCTTTTACACATCCTGTTAAATATTTACTCTCCAGATTAAAGGATAGACACGTTTTCCTTGTCAGTCGGATAGAGAAAAGGATAGAACCAGAACCAAAACTTCGAGAAACGAAAGTCTTGTTCGTATTGGATCATTTTTTTAAATATATTAGATTTTGTATTAGCCGTGTGTCCCTGCCTCATTTTTTTCTACCGTGACATATTGAAGGAATTGACACTTTTCTCCTCCCTCTCTCTCACCCTCGCTTCCTTCCTCTTCTTTCTACCCTTTTACAATCTAATACTTATAATATACTATTTTTTATTGCATGATCCAGTAGTAAATTCCTTCCGTAAAAGTGTACTCTTCTTTTTAGAATGTGAAGCTAAGCATAGTACGATAGGGAGTAACGGTATTAGAACAGCTTTTACCAAGAAATATGATACAGTATAAATGCACTTGTGTTGTATACGAAGATAGGTTCTATCTGCTAGGGGGATATGCAAATATCAACTTTTGTATGTAGCCGGAAAATAAATTCCTTTAACTTTTCAGGATAGTGTGAATTTGGAATGGAGGAGGAGAAATAGTGTATGTAGGCTCTACATGTATCCAAAAATCTATGTGTCTGCTATAGAAATATGCTAAATATTGAAAGAGAAAAGAGTATCGATGATGGTTTCCTCTCGTCCCTCTCAAATTGACTTAGAGAGTGAGGGAGAGAGAGAGAATGAAAATGAAAGCAAAGCTAGTGTAATTGTTGAAAGGAAAGTGCAACTAGGAAATCAAATTTCAGACCAGGCCTCTTCACCCTCTCTCTCGGATCTCTTTCTCTGCCAGCAATTGGTCAAAGTGAAGGCATCAGACATCTTTTCTCTCCCTCCCTCCTCCTCCCTCTCTCTATTATCTAAATGTTATTTCACGTGTCTCGAAGAAAAAAATTCTTTATTTTTCCCCTTCGAGGACTATCTTCCTGTTCACCTTCCCTCTCTCTCTCTGACTTGATAGTATTGGAAGGGGCAAATGGATTGTCACCGTTTGTGTGTGCCTGCGTTTAGGTGTGCTAGTTTTAGATACCACCCAGATTTGTTTTTGTTTTAGCAGACTCCTCACACACACAAGTGTGGAATGAACTGGGGAATTCGAAGGTGTAGCAGAGGAGAGAGGATGGAGAGGAAGTGAAGGGAAATCTGGAAATGGTGTAACTTCTTTGAATTTTGTGTTCCGTTTTTTGTTTAGAAGATGTATGGAGAGTCCTTGATTTCTATGTAGGTTGTTCCATGGCTTTAAACATGTGGACTGAGAATCTAAATCATAAAGGAGTAAATGTAAGAGCATTTAAATACACATGTCAGTGTAAGATGATCAAGATAGATCCTACACACAAATCACGAGGGAAAGAAAGGAGGAAGATTTTGTGTGTTGCAGGAAAAGTTGAACGAAAATTATCCTTTTGAATATTTACTTTGACTCTATAGAAATTTGGGCTTGTTTGGGGCTGGAGGGGAGAGAAAATGGATTCAGATTGTGCAGTGCAATTGAATGTACAATGTATAGTGTAGTGTCGAACAGTATTGATACAGAACTGGTAATGGAGAGAGTATCAAAAATATATACTTAGGTAATCTGTGGGTTAACAAGTAAACATTTTCCAGTTTCCTGAACTTTCTTCCAGAATAGATACCATTTTATTACTATAAAATCCTGGGTAGACTTTATCGTATTTCAATATTCATCTTTACACACTTCACGAGTGGAGTTTGTGCGTTGAGGACTTAAGAAAGGGAAGTAAAATGGTAGAGACAGAAATCTTCGTCTTGTATTCACATTTGAATGCATTCTTTTCCTATTGTGTGTGTGTGTATAATATTAGATAGGTAGAAATAGAAGGGAAGGGAAAGGAAGATGATGCTCCTGTTTTTGTTTGTTTATAAAGAAACTGTTCTAATTTATTATAGGTGAACTCCCCACCGTCAAAATCTCTCTCTCTCTCTCTCCCTCTTTCCCTCCCTTGTGCTCTGAAGGATTTTCTATCTTGTTGATATAGTCAGACATCTCCGTACATTTTCAGACAATCTTGTCAATCAAAGTAGAGTAGTAGTAGTAAGGTTCCTTCACATACATACAGATTTACACTATTTTTTAACCTTAATACTAGAACAGTTCATTCATCAGCTTTTTTGGGCCTTGCCAACAACTATTCAATTTGAGTGATCCTCAACTGGAGTAAAGTTGACAAGCGGGGAGAATTTATTTCGACTTTGAATATCAAAGTCCCTTTTTGTTTATTTAACATATTTATTATGTAATACAGGTCATAGGGATTCTTTTCACAGCTGCATTTATGTCAATTCATGTCAACTGTACGAGTAAACCGTGCACACACACACGCAGAGTGTACTTAGGAAAATGCACATAGCTCTGCAAGTTCACACATAAATTTATTTCACTTTTTGGCACACCCACACGTTGAACTATACACCCACCCACAACCTGCAACTTAATAAATATTTTTGTGTACTTTAATTACACACTCTTTGTCTTCCTTTGTGCAAGAAAAAATTCATTCTCCTTTGCAGGTCGTCATTTTTTCCTACCATAATCTTTTTAAATTATACATGCCAGCAAACAACAGCAACAAAAATTGTTGTGTATTGTAACTACGCTATATATTGTAGGAAAACCATCGACAAATCTTGAATTACGCGAAATTACACGTGGGAGTAGGACGAGAATTGCTTTTGGTCAAGAGGCAATGAGTGTGTGTGTGGAAAATGCTAGATTATCTAACCTAGATAATAAATTTCAGGATTTATTGTGTTTCTCCCTCTCTTTCTTTATCCAGAATTGAAAATGGACAATTGAAAAAAGATAAGAATAAATTTGGAGACTGTGTGTGAGGGAGGAGGACTTCTGGCTCTCATCAACCATCACATTCAGACACGTCTACTCTCAAATCGTGTGAGGATCTCTCTCTCTCTACTGGTACTGGTGCTGTGTGTGCGTGTGTGACTAAGATTATCCAATCTTTTCCTGGAAAACACACACACATCTGGAACTCTGATTTTATACATTCTTTTGTGATTGCCAGAAGCCAAGAGGAATCACATTGAATAAAAAAGGGAGACAAGATCTGGGATTTCTTTTTTTGAGGAGGGGAAGAGAAGAGGAGAAGAGAGAGGGGAAGAGCATTGACCAGCAACTTGTAGCCACCCAACTAAAAAAAGTTGTGGTCGTCATGATGTGTGGTTGAATTTAGGGACGTGAAGGAAGAGAGGCCGAGACACAAGGAAAGACGGAACGACCCCGGAGAGACTTGAAGAAGAAGAAGCAGGATGGTGACGACGAGAGTGGTGAGGATAGTGATGTGAGCGTTGTCATGATGGAGATGGGTCGTCGGAGCATAGCTACCAGCTCCTCAGATGAGGAGGACTCAGACGTCAAAGATGAACCACTACAACCCACCACCACCGCCACCACTGTCACCGTCACTGAGATCACGGCCACTACCCTCCAACCCCTTGTCATGGAGGAGGAACGCGAGACGTGGTCAAAAAAGGTACAATTGTCAACAGTACAATATTATTTACTCCACTTCTTTCGTGTAGTTATTTGATTTGCAAATTTCAAACCAAGACAGCGAAAAAGACTGACTAGACAAAATCATCTTTAGCTGGTCTTTCAATTATTAAAAATAAATACTGAATTGTCACCCACTAGTTCAATACATTCTAGGTCTTCACTAGAAATTGTTTTTGATTTTTGGAGCCCAGGGGTTATTCTAGTAGGATTCACGGTACATTTGAAAGGAAGACTTTTAAATATTTAATTTTTTGTGTATCATTTTCAAAGGTTGACTTTCTTCTCTCCGTCATTGGTTTTGCGGTTGACTTAGCAAACGTATGGAGGTTTCCATATCTTTGTTACAAGAATGGAGGAGGTGAGTACAAAATTGTTCTTTTGATTCTCGTAAAAAACCAACGGACTCTATGTGTTCGTTGGACGTATTGGTTGTGACCAGAGGATCATCTTGTTGTGTGTAGCATGTTACTAGTAGAAGTGGTAATGTACATTGTGTGTAATATACTTGTTCTATAATTAAGGTAATAATAATAAAATGTTCAGGATATAATTAATCAGATTAAATCCTCCGAGTCCCTCGGAGACAGCTAAAATTTCCCTTTCGTAGTAGTTGTACACCCCTCCAATATAAATACAGTATGTATCTCTCATAATACACATCTTTCTATTCGCAACTTGATACAGATTCGAATTAGAAGAATTTTGGGGGATTGGGCTAAGTACTTAGTCATGCAGAATTAGAAATGAAAGGAGGAGGAGGAAAAATGGAAATTTTCCTCCCTAATACGAGCTACATTTCAACTCCAATGCTAAATGTACAAATTTTTGAATATAGAACCATGTGTCTGTGTATCCTAGTGTACGAGAGAGAGTGTGTGTGATGTGTGGTCCTAGTAGAGTAAGTATATAGTAAAGTTGTTTTTACACTGGAGTTGAGACTCATCCATCACTCGATCTGGGAGGAGGGGGAGGAGGGAGAGCCGTTCCAATCTCCTTCCTTTTCCCGTCTGCTCTCTATCTCATTTCATCAATCTGGTCGTTACTGAGTTGGAGCGAAATTTTTTGTCTATGTATAACCATTCCTACTAGAATCCTATTCTTTGGATTCACACACACAGAGAGTGTGTGTGTGTGTGTTTAGTTCGGAGCATTTATCTCAAAGTACCCACCCCCTTTTCATGGCATATGTAAAAATATTTAGACCAAAAAATTTCTTCAGTGCCACACCTCTCAATTCGGGACTTTGATTTTACTCTCAACCCTCTTCCATACAGATACACTCTCTCTCTAGTATAACAATGTGTGTGTATTATATGGTGGAAATAGGGAAGGGAAGTGGGAAACGGGGAAATAGAGAGAGAGGAAAAGGAGAAAAAGTGGAGAAAGTCATTCAATTGAACGTACGAGCATTAAATGACTCTTGGCTGTGGCGTGTGAAAAATTGGCAACGAGCTACTTTACTACTTTTGGGACTCAATCAGGCGGATCAACAAGTTTACAGTTTTTACTGTTGCTCTCTCTCCCCCTCGGCGGTCTTACTCCTATCCCCACCACACACACACACACACACACGCTCTGTCTACCACCCCCACGTTCTTTTCTTCTTTCTCAATCCCTTCCCTCTTCTAATGTACAAAAAGTATCAGTTTAATACAACCTAATATCTGGCTGTACTCTTTTTTTGCTTGTTGCGAGTTGGTGGGTGTCAGGGTGAGTGTCTATGAACGTGTCACACTATTTGTTCCACTGGGATGCTCATCTTCCTCTGGAGTCACCTTTCCCCTTTTTTCTTGAAAAGTAAAATACAGTCACAGAGCAAGGACCCGTGGTTTCGAATTTAAAGTGGAAAATGGTATCAAAAATGATTGTCTTGTATGTACTGAGTTGTTTTCGGCAAGCACATTTTTATGTGAAGAAAGTCGTACTTTCTCTAGTCAAAAAATCAACTGATTAAATTTGTATTTCCTGTATGCCTAGTTTTTTGTAGTAACTTTTTCTCCAAACTCTTGACATGTGTGCGAATTTCTTTCAAAATGAAATATTTTGATTGCTCACGGTAATTTTCCTTACTGAAATATTTTTAATGTTAAATTACACTCTCAATTTTCCTAAAAATTTTTTGAATTTTTTCAATACGAATGTAAACTACAATGAATTTTTGTTGACAATATGGTGCGTGTGTGTGAGTACAACTATCACAACAACTATCTAACCAATTTGGAGCTCCATCGATTTGTTTCTGGTTAATCACACGCTCGCACATAACTATCGTTTGATCTCTCGGACGTAAAAAAGGGAAGATTCAATCGTGTCTGTACATACTTCCATGTTATGCAAGAATTCCTCTGCTTTCTTTCTATACCATTTTTACAGTCGATACCATACAGCCAATCTTCGTGTAGTTATTGTATACAGTATACTGTATAGAGAGAGGGTACACACACACATACACAGTGGGATTGATACTGTTGATTCTGTGCACATGTATATTTGTTGTTCATCTTGAGCCTTTTTGACTCGTTTCCTCTTTCTCTCTCTCTCTCTCTCTTAACCGTGTTTGGTCTGTCTCTAGAGTTTTTTAAGGGGCAAAGGAGTGTTCTTGTCTCCCTAACAATGTGTAGACAAAGGGCGAGTGTGTGTGTATAAGAGAGAAAGTGAGAGAAAGGAGGAGAGTATAAAGGTTGTAGATAATAAAATTTCCAAGCCTCGAGCTCTCAAGTGTACTGTAACTGGGATGTGTGTGTGTGTTTATCCATTGGTTGTCGTGATCATCCATCTTGATAGTCTCTTGATATATTTTGATTTTCTTGTCCATATCACATGTACGCACATACCGTACATCAAGTGTCGTACATGCTGGAGACTTTCCCTTTCTCCCCATCCGTGTCCGTCCGTGGAGTATCATAGACAAACCTCATAATAGAGGGAATAAATGGAGACACATAATGTAGTTTAGACAGGTGAGAGGGTGAAAGCGGGGAAAGGGTAAAAAGAAAAGTTGGTGGGGGATGATTCTAAGATCATGTACAAAGGATTTTTGAATGACGGGTTAGGTGAACTGGATGAGAAAAAAAATTCTCTTTTACTCCTTTTCACATACTTTACTCCACAGTTTGGACTATCCTGTAAATTCAGTTAAGAAGAAGGAGGAGGACAATGGCATTATTTCCGGGGCTGCCGGAGGCCAAAAAACAATATGTTCTTATGTGTTGTACACAGTGTAACAGATAGAACAAACAGTAGAAATGTTATCATGGATAAAAAACTTTTCGTCTTGCTCCCCTTCTCCACACTCGGCAAACATAGACACACGCACAAGAAAAATTGTATATTAAAAAGATTCTTCTTCAGATATCACTTACTAGTATATAGTAAGCGAGGGGGAGGGAGGGAGAAAGTGAATTCCCTTCGGTTGCGATTGCGATTTATCATTCATTTTCTCTTTCCCCTCTTCACACTATTATCTCCGAATCTACAGTTTCTACTTTTTTATACCAAATTGTCTTGTTATCACAACCAATGTACACACACACATAGAGTGTACTCTCTCAACACTTTCTCCTGCAAGTTTAAAGACAGCATAGAATGAGGAAGCTCAGCTGCATTTTTTGGAGAATCTATAATTTGTGCATGATATCTTAATTTTTTGTAAAGAAAAAAAAGTTTTCCATCCTCTACATTTCCATGGTCGGTGAAAGTGAGGACAGAAGAGGAGAGAGGGGAGAGGAGAAATGGAGGATTGAGTGTACATTTATACAGACTCACATTTATATAGGAAGATTCTAAAGTATGCCCGACACCCTCCAAAGCAATTCAATTTCATTTTCTCAGTCCGTCTACCTTGAAATGATCAATACGCTTTTCATTTAGTTGTGTACTGGGGAACTACTACTACGACAACCGTCGGAGGAGGGACAAAATGGTAACTTTGGAGACAAAGCAGTCTTTTTATTCCCCATTGTCTCTCTCTCTCTCCCTTTCTCCCTCTCCATTTATATATATATTGCTTCTGAACGATTCTCTACTCCAATTTATCTTGATGCTGAATGCCCGTTTAATATGTGTATCATATATTACACACTCTATCACCCTACACATATATCATATGATGAATATGAATGTGCCTGTGTGTGTGTGTGTAGCCACTCGAAAAGTAAAGTTAAGACGCTAAAATAAAGTGGAGGGGAAGGGGAAGGCGGCGACCGATGATAGAGAATTTTCTGAACAACCAGAGATATAGAAAGAGAAAAGGATGGAGAAAGGGAGAGAGAATAGAGTCGGGAAATCTGGAGAAAGAGAGAGGAGGACGGGAGAGGAGAGGAGGGAAAAGAGGAGAATGGAGGAGGGGAGGGGGAGAAAGAGAAAGACAATTTAATAAAATACACGCGATTTATGCCAATTCATGTAAATCTTAAAGGCAGGCAGGCACCAGAGCCCCAACAATAATCATGTAGATTCTTTCAAAAAAGTTTTTCGTCCTCCTCCTCCTCCACGAAGAATTGTTACAACCAAGACGCACAGAGAGAAGGACGATAGTCCAAAAAAACGTATTCTCTCTAGAAAAAGAACATTAAAACCACACAGAATTGTACTAGCAACAGGGAGAAAGTAGGTTGGCTGGCCTGGTTGAAGGCTTCGGACCATTTTTCGCTCTTTCTCTTTACATTCAAGAGGATCAACTCTGCTTGGGCTATAAGCGAAAGAATGAATTTACCTTCTTCTCTCCACACACATGTCTATGACATTTTCCTTGATATTTCATCCGACTCTCCACCCTCCAACCCTCCACCATGAAATCAAGGTTTTTTCTATCATTTCCCTGCAAGTACATGTATGTATGAGAAATATTGTTTATGCCTGAGTACTTTGTACTCGAGTAATAACATTATGCTTCTTTTTTACCTAATAAGGTCTTTAACTTTTAAAGAAAATGAGAGAGTTGGGGGGAGAATAAAGTAGCTATTAGGTACTTGAGGACAGAGCCAGAACAAAAAAAGGAGGCGGAGGGGGAAGGAGGGGAAGTAAAAGGGCAAATAAAGTTTATTGTGGCAAATGATTGTGTACGAGAGAAAGAGATACGAACTACAATGTCGTCACAATTTGTCACAGAGTGTGACTGGAGGAGTCAGGGACATTGTAAACTTGTCCGTTGTTGAGTAGAATAGATGGGGAACGAAATACATGTCATTTTGTGTGTGCGTGTGTTGTGTAGAAAGATTCAAAGGGAGAGTGAGGTGTATGTTTCTTGGTCAGGATTTCATTTCTCTGTTATTTGCAATAGTGTAATTTGAAGGAGGAGAAGAAGAGGAAGAGGAGGGAGTATGTCATGACTTTATCAACTGGTAGCTGCAACTCATCCCATCAGTAGAATATTTCCAAAGAGAGAGAGAGAGAGAAAGAGAAAGTTACATAGAGAAAGGCAGACTGTCCTAAGCCATTTTCAAATCATGAGAATCCGGAATGAGAGAGAGAAAGTGGGACAAGATTGTTTTGGTGGAGATTGGAGGAATAGTGTGTATAACTGTGTAACACTAGATAGTTGGGTGTTGAGATGATCATTAATTAATTAATTAATTATTTGCATAATTTCAAGATGTTGGCATTTCACTGTCAGCCGTAGACACCTGGCCCCAAAGAACTTCCGTCTTTGTGTGTGTTGTACAGTGTATTACATAATGGGAAGAGAGAGAGAGTTTGCAGTTGAGCGTAAAATTATTAATTTGTGTATACACTATCCTTCTCTTCTCCTCTCCTTTCTTGCCTTGGCATAAATTTTGGATGTAAATTTGGTTGTTCTCACTCCACTATCATGTTTATTATAATTGTGTAGGGGCAAATCTAATAATGGATGTTGTGTATGATCGGCACCCTTGTACTATGCTTCCAATTGTTTATATTGTGCTAAATGATATGATGATGCTATTTAGTGTACACTCTTAACTTAGAAGGTAAAGTTTAGCCTCTGGGGTGGAAAGGTTGGTTTACCGCCTATGCTCAACCATGGGAGGTAAAACCAAATTTCCACCCCAGAGAGTAAACTTTACCTTCTAAGCTAAGAGTGTATGAGCCAAGTTCATCTTGGTCGTCCTATGAATATACAAACTTGTAGACTCTGACATGTTTATACTATACGTATTATTATGCTGTTAACAAATCAAAATACTAATTTCCTCTGGTCATTTCCATATACCTAAGCCAATTATTATAGAATTTGGATAAAAAAAATTGTGGAAAAAGTTATTTAATTGTGCGTTTGTTTAAAAAATTTTTTAGGTGCGTTCTTAATTCCATATGGTGAGTAATGGTACAAATTATTTAAAAATATATTTTAAATGCCTTTAAATGTGCAAAAAACTTATGTGGATCATATTCCTGCTCGTTCATTTTAGGGATTATGCTCATAGTTGGGGGGATCCCATTATTTTACATGGTAAAATATAATTTTGACCCAACTCTTCCACTTTCTTTTGAACTTTTACTTTTCTTAGCTAAGAATTCAACTAAATTTTTGTTTGTATTTAAATGACAGGAACTAGCACTAGGACAGTACAATCGAAAAGGTAACCTTTTGAAAATGAATTTTGTATCTTTTTAAAGTATCTCACATAAAAAATTCAAGGTAAAATAAATGAGTAATAGCGATATTTGATGAAAATCATTCGTGACTTTTTTAGGTGCCATCACTTGCTGGGGAAGACTAGTTCCCCTTTTCAAAGGTGATTAACTATTTTACTCCTCACACTAGCGCTCACCTTTCAACACTCAATAAAAGTGCATTGTGCGTTTTTCCTCTCCCTGTCTATTTTGCTGAATAAATCCGAAGGAGAATCTTTCCCCTTTCTCTTTCTTTCCCTATTTAAAAGGGAAGGAGGAAGGAGGATTATAATAACTTACTTAACTTGTGCATATAAAGTCAGTTCAGCAAGAACTTTGTTAATCCAATTGTTCCTTCTCAACTTTCAATGCTAAGTCTTTCAGAAGTTTAATGCAACGAAAAAATATAAGCTACTCAAGAGTGAAAGGTTTGTCATGAGAATTGATACTTTGCACCTCCTTATATCAATCTTCCGTCAAATGACCAGTTTCCAATAATTTTGTTAATTATTGACACGCGATGTCAATATTATACAATAGTGAAATTGGAATGGGTATACTATAGTCAAAGTTAGTTACCCATACACAAATAAGCCTTTCACTTTTGTTGATAAGTGTAAAGCTTTTAAGACTACACTATTTACGCTGTACTATGTATAAGGAGAAACTATGTATCTATGTATAAGGAGAAAGTGAAAGTGAAAGTAGTAGTATTGCATATATGAAGTCTACCAAGTTCCGTACAGAGTAGGTAAGGAGGATTATACAATGGCTTAAATTCCTGAGTTTCACGACCAATAATCTTGCATTCCCATGGATTTTCCTGCAGTATGAAATTCAAATGGACCCAGGTATGAATTATAGGCTTTAGTAACTTTGATATTACTACATAATACGAATGAATACTTCCATACCTTGTAATATTCTGTACAAAATCATACTGCAAATTTGTTCACTTGTCTTTTACAGTATTGTGATTTTTAATACTACATGCAAAAAATTTGTAGATAAAATTTTGTGATTTTCTGTGACACAGCAGCTGATGTAGATTAATACGAAGAGTATTAGGCTATTAGACTCCTTAATGGTGAAAGTAAAGAAGGAAAATGTTGGTTCCATGAGGAAACTTATACGAAATTAATTATCGAGTGGGATACTGTGATTGAAAGCACCATGTGGTAATTAATCTTGCAGCAGGGGAACAGCTATTATGTTAATATTCATTATTGTCCCGGCCACACGGGATGATTCATCAATTTGTCATTCAAGATACGTGTGTGTGTGAAGTGACACAGATGCTTCAGTCTTGATCATGCATTTGACTATTTTCTCAGAGACACAATGTAATCTTTTTTACTTAATCAATTTTGCATACTTTCACCATTTCTTACTATCTGTGTTCTGTGTACACATTGTCCTGGAAGGAGTACATGATAGTGAAAGCTCACATTACTTTTTACTTTCTCTTCTAAAATCATCAATGATATTAATTATTCTGAGTGCAATGAATTAATTTTTCTGAAAAAAGACCGCTGCTATTCATACCATCTTTTGTCAAGATATCCTTAAGAATATCAAACTTTTTATAACCCCCAAAAATGACATTGTGTCATCGTCCGCTCATCGACACTCTTTGATAGGAAATCTCAGAAAATTTTTATGAAGTTGGTGCGAAGAGAGTTTTGATTTAAAATTTTGATGAGAGAAAGGATAGGGTGTAGACTATTGAACTGACATCCCATCATCCCGAAGGGTTTCTTTATTGTCAAACCAAGACGGTGGCTCATTCACCGACTCTGTAAGAGTAAGAGTGTGTGTACGTGTGTGGTTCCCTCACCCTGGGAGGGAGAGATGAAGAGAGACTTGTTGCAAGGATTTAAGTGTAAAAAAGGGCTAAATCTTATATACCACCAGTAGCAGTAGGACATAACATAATATAGTGATATGAGGAAGCGGAGAAAGTAAGAGGAAAAGTACACTTATACAGTTAAGTTGCTCCTGGCTGGGTGGTTGGACGTGATGACTGGGGCTGGCAAATGATTCTGTTAGAAATCTTCATAGGATCGAGGGATAGGGAGAAAGAGAAAGTCATGAAGAGAGGGAGGGAGAGGAGGGGTGGAGGATTGATATAAAATGTAGGTTAGCCCCCTTTCTCTCTCACACACACACCGTACTGTTAGGATGTGTGTGGATGTGTTTATGTGTGACGACTTGAGGTTGAAGACCAGTTGAGAGGGAGAGAGTAGAGTAGTATTAGTGTATAGGTAAATGAATACGGCAGCCGCAATTGTTCAGGGCCAGTAATGGGCCATATAGTGAAGTGAAAAGACATTCGTCTTGGCGGAAACAGGAAACGGTAGCTCCTTTCTGATGGGTCTCTCCACTCTGTACCTTCATTATATGCACATCACGGCTATTAAACTACTATCAAATACTATTGCCCCATAATGGCTCTCTAATGTACCGTGAAAAGGAAAATTCTTTCTCCATTTGACACGAATTTTCTTTCCCCCTTTAGTTCCTTTCTATGTTCAGATCGCTTCTCTATCCCTTTCACTCCCTCTCTCTCTCTCTCTCCCTCTATATACTTTTACTTTCTCCCTCTCTACATATACTATGTGTACCCCACCACATTTACTTTTACTCAATCTTTCTTCATCTCCGCGTAGTCGTCCAACTTGTAGTAATAATTCCAATACCCGCCTCCCTCTCCTATCCAGCCCGGCCCGACTCTATCCCTCTTCCCCACAGAAGAGAAGACCTCTTTAACCATTCTCATGCATACCCCTCTTCTCTCTCTCTCTCTCTCCACACACACAAAGTCAAGGATCATATGTATGCATCCACAGAATGTGCTCTGCCTCACAACTACCAAGCCAGACGGGACCCACACACGCCATAGAAATATGAGTCTCTCGGTACACACACACAATGTAACTACTCTTGTACTCTTGTGTGTTCGTGAGAGAGAGTGGCGTGTGTGGTTGGGAAAAAGAGAGCGAGATGCTATGAAATGGAAAGTAGCAATAGATATGTATACCGTAAATCCTCTAATAGACGCCCAGGGTTTCTATTAGTTTTTGACCTCTCAACCATGGGCTTTTATTAGAGGGAGGGCTTGTATTGGAGGGAGGGCTTCCGTTTTTCTAGTTAATCTATGAATGAGGGAAATTCT
>WJFB01001444.1:0-31370 GCA_009870185.1 Pygmarrhopalites habei | reverse complement strand
ATCAAGTTCTCGTTCGTTAATAATGGAATGACTACAAGATCCGGGTGGAATGGTTAAATAAGGATTACTTCCAATATTCAATCCGTTGTACACTTGGTTTTGATCATTAAGCATTTCCTGGAGTCCAGTGTAATCTTTGTGTGTCTCACAGACACCCTGGTAAACTGACAGTCGATAATCTGCCATCTTGAACGACACAAAGGTGATATTCAAGGATGACCATTAATACAGTCAGGACCACTATGGCGGATTCCACTTATTTACGTGGATTCTGTTTCCCCTTAAATAATTTCAAATCGACTTACTAAAAAGTCCGTTTCCACTTATTCATAAGTCAAAATCAACTTATTCGTCAGAATTGGCTGAAATTCTTCCAATTTGTAGTTAGATTTGAGCTTATAAATTATGAGCCTTGTACACAACCTAGTAAGCTAGGTAGTTAGGGTGTTGGCCTGATCTTGGAGCTTGCAAGAATCTGAAAATGTCATCTCCAGTGAGGAAGAGAGTAAAAAGTTTCATTTATAACATGGATCAGCTTCTAGGTTATGAAAACTGGACTCATCAGTTGCAATTATACCTCGAGCATCATATTTCTCGGCTGCTCGAGTATGCTAGAAGTATCTTAAATTAACACTAAGAGCCACAGAAATTAAAGGGAAGTGATTCTAAATTCCAAAGACAGGGAGGGGACCAGCGAAATGGAAAATGTTGACAGTAATTTAGAAGAATCCGGAGTTGTTGGACCAAATTTACACATATAACTACAACACACGTTTGTTAGGGCCGAAGACTCAAAGGCTGCTATATACATACATTCTTTTCTTTTCGAATTGAGTGTGTGTGCATTTCCAACAAATTGTCCCATGGTCCCAGTCACTAGAGATGGTTCAACTCGTTGCCTTAAATCATGTGAAGTGTCTATTACACAAATGGAGAAGAAATGCGGGCGAATAAGATGCATACCCAGAAACCCATTCCATTGCATTTTGGTGGTTAACTATTTGTCCATGTACACAGTCTGTATAATGAGAGAGATAATAAAGAAGGCTAATGGAGACGACTGATATATAGATACATGTCGAGGAAAAGGAAACCAAAGATTCAGTTAAGTTGACTGGGTGAAGAAGGAGAATGTATAGCGTATGTATACTTTTTCCTTACCCAAAGAGGAAGAGAGAGAGAGAAATGGGGGAGAAAGAACTACAATATATGTATTGTCTCCTACATAATATTTTACAAACTCCACCTTAATTCCACGACACAGGAAAGACAGAAAGGCCATTTAGGGACCATTGAGACAATATACAACAACATTATACATGTACCGTAGGACAGAGTGAATTTGACAATTTTGGAGTTTTTGTACAAAATGTGTAAATAATGGACAAATTAGCAGCAACATAATTTCCCCTCCTCGACGGTACACAGCATTGTCCTGTATCGATTTTTCAACGACGTCTAATTGGCAATTAGACTAAAAAGAGTCAAGAAATATAAGCATTGAGCGTCGGAAGACTACTGGGGGTTTCTAATGGATCTATTTGACTAAATATATATCCTTTTCATTGTGGTCCATAGACACGCATAAATACAAGACCTGACAAATAGTTTTACTCGACTCGAGAGACGTACATGCATGTAGGGGGTTTCCCCTCCCTCGAATTCTTCCTCCTTCGTCTTCATCCAATCCATATGGAATGGTAGAGTCTAAGCTTTTCCACATATGGGAGGTCTCTCTCTCCCTCCTCTTACCCAAATTCTTCGATCTATTACCCATAAGACCAATATGTTTTCTACCTTTGTGACACATCTGTCCAGTCTTCTTACGCAAAGTATTTTCAAACTCACGGTAGCACTGAAAACACCCCAAGAAACTCTGCGTACATTCAAAGTTTAGTATAGACCACAGCATTTTTACATTACTTTCTGTCTGTCGTACATCCCTAACGACAGCCTCAACTACCTCAACAGAATGGTAAAAAGGGAAGGTGATTGTCCGCCTCTGTTCCCTGTCCTAGTATCATTTTGACAGTTTCCATGCCTTGGAATACTTTCACGACTTCCTGGTCTCCACCCTTCTTCGGCATCGGGGTGTTGGCACATGAAGCCTCTCTCTCTCTCGAATTCTTACAAAATATCGAACACGATTCTTACTCCCAGTTACTCCAGAAAAAATGTGAAGGAAAAAATGATTTCTCCATCTTCTCCAACTTTCATAAATGGTGAGAGATACGAAGGATACTTGTAATCGTAATGGGAATCTGTCATATTCCTTGTCTACTGTAATGACAAGGAAAAGAAAAAGGAAAAGAATTTAATTTCCACTGTCATTTACTTGATTGAATAGATTATTATGATAATGATAAGGAGAAGAGGAAATTGTAGGACATTATAATAGCCAACAAGAACCGTCTTTCTTACAAGGGAGATTGAATTGAAATAAATAATGAGAGACTTTTTCCTCAGCAAATATTGCACACAATTGAGAGAGAAAATTGAAGTAGAGAAGAGGAAGGGAAATATTTCTGAGGGAAAGAGGAGAAGCAAAAAGCATATTATGCAGGGAAGAAGAGGAGGAGGAGGAAGAATAAAGGGGAAAGAAGGAAAAGGTTTCCTCCATTTCATATTTTAATAAAACTAAAATTCATGAATCCAAATGAAATGAGATGGAGATGTTTTTGGTTGACAGCCTACATTCCCTCGTACATGCTCCACCAATCATACTTCCATCCGATCCTCTTTGATCAAAAGGTTTCAATCTCCACACCACCATCCTCTCCCCTCCACATGATGTGATGTGATATATATTGTACCATTGAGGGAAGGAGAAAGAACAGTCCATGTTTCACATTATGAGTGTTGGGATGGTGATATCGAGCAGAGGAAGGCCACAGATCCAGAGAGTTTTGGTTGGTTGTCAAGGTGGAGGAGGCTGTTTGTGTCTACATTTTTTCACGCTTGATTGAATTGTCAAGTGGGTGAGTCTCCTCTCTGTCATCTCTCTCTCTCTCTATTCGGAACTGGTGAGGAGGGTGGGGAGAAAGAGGCACTTAATTAAGTCGAGGTTTATGTCCGTCGCATAGCAATGGTAATTTGGTATCGTGGGTGAAGCCCTCCTCCCCCTCTTTTCACCGTATTTGAGGAGGAAACGCGCTAGCCATACAGGATTAAATAGAATTGAGCATTTCCCGGCCAAACCAAGGCTGTGCACATTTTCCTTTTGGTTTATACTGACTTTCTACACAACACATATACAATACGTGTACAATCCTCCACTCATCTCTCTTCCTTCCTGCTCCCTATCCATCTGCAGATACGGATATCAATTACCTACACAAATACCAAATAGAGGGAGAGTGCTGGGGAGATTGTTGTTGTCTAGGTAGATCGGAGTGAGGGTAGTCCCCGGGATTTCATTTACATGTGTCCATTTAGCGTCTTTCTCATCCTCCCTGCAGACCATACGCATCCTGGTACAGGATCTTGTGTGGAGTACTGTGTGTACTTTTGTTCGAGAGAATACTTTCACTACATGTAGGTCCGTATAAAATGTGCAGAGTCAACCGGATTCACCAAAGGAGCAAAGGAAAAGTGTGTGTGTGTGTTGATTGGACCTTGTTATTACTACAAGGTTACTTGTAGAGTCGCAATAAAAGAGGAGGAGAGGAAGAAGATGAGATGAGAGGAAAGAGATAAAATCTCTTGTAGATTCTCTTTTGGCTATCTTGAATCCTTACAACCATCTCCACTCTGCGTCGCCTTAAAACTACAGATACGAAGCGATAGATTCACTGTATGTACACATTGAAGTAGTTTTATACAGATGCATTGGACTATACGAAGTCCACGTTGGAACTATTATATTCCTGAAGCGATCTAAGAAAGAGGGAGAGAGAGAAAGCTGGGACATTACAAGGGTGGGTAGTATAGTGATGGGTTTGTGCTGTCAAGACCAAGGGGCTATTTAAAGGTGGAGGGGAAGGGGAGAGTGCCATAGAAGGTGAGTGAATGAGTTTGAAATTACGGCGTCTTTGGCTCGAGTGGGAAGTTCACTACTTGATCTAAGAAAAATCGGTGGGAAAGTGTCCACACACATAAAAATAGAAAGAGAAAGTGGAAGTGAGGGAGGGAGAGTCAGAACGACTCTTGCTAAAATAAACATAAAAGGGCCAACTATAATATCCCCTCCTTCCACTCTCTATATATAAACCATACATAAACCATACTAAATACTGGGCTGTACGTCTCCCCCTCTCCCTCCCTTTTTCTTGTGAGAAAGTCGACTAGGAAAATGAGAAGAAATGAACTTTCTGAGTTCGAAAATAAAAGCAGGGGCCAAAGGCAAAGGAGGAGCGGCAGAGGGAAAAAAATTCTCCCTCGCATCAAAAGGAAGAATATAATGAGCCTGTATTTTCTTTTCTCTTTCTCTGACTTTCTCTTGCTTTCTACACTTTTCTTTCTCCCTCCGCTACTCATCCTTCCTTGTATTTTTATCTTGCGTCTCTATTTCTGCTTATCTTGTACATGTATCTCCTGTTCTCTCTTCCCCATCTCCCTCTCAAAAATTACTCAATACTCGTTGCCTCTTGAATCTCGGTTTGTTCAGCACTCCTCCTCCCCCACACACGCGTTCATACACTTTGTACCATGTATATTGTATAATAATATGGCTAATGTTCATTTTGCATTTTGCCCATTTTTCCCAAATACTTTCTCTGAGTCTCTCTTCCAGGCTCCAGTTTTTCTTCTTGTTTTTTTATAATGCTCTCCCTGTTAGCGTTCATCCCCGTTTTTCAGCTGGAGAAAGAAACAGAGGGAGGGAGAAATTTATTCCATCATCTTGCTGCGACGACTACTTATATAAGTAGTTTTTCCCATTTGAAAACTACATAATATGTGTAATGGAGAGGGGCCTCCAGCAACATAGCCCCCGACCCTCCTCCCAAAAGAAACCCCGACCAGAGTCTCTGGAAAGAAGCATATGAGAAAAGGGGGGAATTTTTTTAGTGTGGAGTCTGTACAATTTCAGCAGCTAACTACCTACTTACGTACATTGGACAGTTAGAGAAGAATGGGAGCAATAAGCTTAGGTAAAATCTCATGAAAGAAGCTTTTTTTGAAAAATGGAATCCTCCTCCTTTTTGTAGTTCCCTCTGCCTGATAAAGGCTAAACAATACTTTTTCTCATGCTCTCCCTCTCCTTCGGAGGGGGAAGAAAGTGAAGACTCGTTATGGAATGCATTCCGAGCGTATTAATCTCTATCTCAAAATGTGAATTCTAGCTCGCTGGGCCAGAACTCGGAGGGAGAGGGAGATGGAGACTATTTATACTACTACGACTCTCCCTCTCCCTACCGTAACAATATGATTATGAGTCCGCATTTGGGAGAACCCAAATACCAGAGTGATGGTTTTGCAGGGAAAGTGTCTTCCCATCTAATTTGTCCTTTCATGAATGTGGAAGGACAATCTAAATTATAAAGAGTTTCAATTAAGACTTTCTTTTAAGGTTACCGGAAGTTTCTCAACTCGAGGGACTCCTGTTGACCTTTTACGGTACAGATCTTAAAGAGGGAGAGAGAGAAAAGACTTTCCACACTTTTTACATTTTGTGCACTCTGTGTATAATGGGGATCTATATACGTATATATTGTCCTAACTAGAGTGGGAAGTGGGAGGAGGGTGGCATTTCCAAAAATGGAAAAGTTCCCATATGTACATATACACAGGATTGTCCAAAATAGTTGAAGATACATTCTTCTAAATGAATACAAACGGAGTGAGAGTCAGTTTGGAACTCCACAGTACATTACGTTGGTTTGGTAGGTTAGTGCGTGTAACAAGGGAATGGCTGAATATGTGGGAATAGTTGCTTCATAAAGTGATCATCAGAACGGATTTGTGAGGAACATTCTCCACTCTCCACATAGACACACACAGTTCTATCTGTGGAATGGGGACTGTGGTGTGTGTGCTCTACACTTCATCCACAATAGATTGGTAGGCTTAGATGAAGCTTTCCTGTGCGAAATGATATGAACCAGAAAAAAATACGTACATGAAAAGTCGGGAGGAGGACGGGAGGGAATGGTGGCTAAGAGGAACTGAGAGGAACCCAGAACGCCCTCAGCACAAAGTTACTCAAAGGAAAGAAAAAGTTTGTCGAGATTAGAAAAAAGTAGGTGTATGAAGAATTTAGAGTAGGGAGAAAGAGAGAGGGAGGACAAGCCTCCACGCTCCCAGTCTGACGAAGAGGAGGAGGCGGAAGGTGTGCATAAGATGCTTTTGAGACAGACAAAAAATGAGGTTGGATTAAAGCAAAGACACTCTTCTCCCTCATACATGACATCCTTCGCGGAACACACCATTTCTCTCCCTACCACCCTCATATGCGATGCCATGATTACAGCCGATCACGACTTTCCTCCGCTCTTCTTTGACCTCAACTTTTTCTTTTTGTTCTCTAAAATTCTACATCATTTTGTGTACCTCACAAGAGTATGTGGATGCTTGAGAAGGTGGCACTCATAAATAAAATGTCACCTGACACACCACACTCGATTACTATTCTTTTCCCCTAGTGAGTGTGTGTGTGTGGAAAGTAGGGGGACTCACAGAGGGATGGAAAAAAAACTTCCAGGGGGAATCAAAGTTGATTAAATTGCAAATGTGGTTATGAAAATAAGACAAATTATGGGCTCAGGAGGAGGCTTAGCCCTTCATGTAGACGGATATACTTACAGTCATGGTGAAGCAACGGCCACTGGAAAAGAGAGAGAAAAGAGAAAGGGAGAGAAAGGATCTCCAGGCGTGTCCTTTACTTTCCCTCTGACTTGGCACAGTAAATACAAATCTATTGACTGGAGAGTAAAAACCACATCAGCACTCCGTCTAGATCTTGATTCGACACTCATAAATCTTGAAAACGTGAAGACATACACACATACACACGCACGTATGGAGCTTCGTTGCCATCCCTGCATCACATTACACATTGACATTGCCATGGTCTCTGCTACTTTTGTCCTCTCTCCATACACTCGATACATTCTAAAGGTCAACTCCACTCCAAAGCAACTTCTTCCACTTTTCCTTCCTGTTCTTTCTGGATCTTGAATCCGGAGTCGAGAGAGAGAGAGAGAGTGGTAAGAGAATCCATTTCCAGAGCTAGAAAAAGAACATACATTTCCCCTCCTTCGCACTCCTTAATACTTGGAATTTCATGCATAAATGCACACTCACCATCCTCCTCCTTCTCCTGGATATTGCACGACAAAAAATCTACATGTAGACTCCCCTCCTCTGCATTGAATTGCCTATCTCACCTCTACACTCCAGAGCCCATACACAAAGATGTATATCAAATACACTTGACATTCTGCCTTTCCTTCTCTCTCCTTGTCGAAGGGGGAGTGTTTGTGTGTGTGCTAGTCTTCCCCTCCATCAATATTGTAATGCCACACTTTAAAATTACATATGAAATAATATGTATTTCCCCTCACAATTGGATGGTGGGGAGGAGGCAGGATGGGAAGTGAGAGATGTGTGTGCGTGGAGGGTTTTTTCTTGACTGACTAGATGAGGGCATGCGAGTGTGAAATAAGAAGGATGCACCCAATTTGTATGCATATGCAATTTGAAGGTGGGCAGGACTGTTCCTTCTTGAATGTGTGTGTGCATACAGCCAGTCACCCTCATGCTGTGTGTGTGTGTGTTGTCTGTTGTCGTCGTGTGTGCAGTGAAATGGTGAAGATTTGGATCAATACTGCAAATTATTAAGAGGGGTGTGTGTCGAGGGGGAAAACTTTTTTCTTTTCTCTCTTTCTCCGCTCAGAGAACACTTTTTCTGAGGACTTGACTAAGCTGGTTGTGTACATACACAATAAAATACATTGATGTGGTGACTGCTGAACAGAAAGAGGAGGAGGAGGGAGAAAACTCTTGTACACCCGTCTCCTCAGAACAAGGAAACAAGGCTGGCTATGCCATGTTGTTGCTGTTCCGGTAGGTGACAACTTATTAATAAACATGATAATCTTCACGTCGCTCTCTCATCAACTTCAATAGACTGTGAAACTTGGATGTGAAACTTGGTGGTGGTGTGTGTGTGTGTGTTCCGCTTTCCCTTCATGTTTCAAAGTCTTCAGCCTTTCACACCCAACTCCTCCTTTCTCTCTTTATGTACCTTTTAACGAAAATTTCTTGAAAAACTCGTGCATACAAACGTACATGCGAGAACTACCGTAAATCTTTTTGTGTAAATCCCTCCATGTAAAAGTGTCAGTTGAAAAATGTGTTGGCAACTTTCATGTGGTGAAAGTTTTTGCAAGTGAAGAGTTTTACGGTAGTTAGTATACTGGAAGGATAGCGTGTAGTTCGTTGGCATTCTCTTTACTTGGCTTTTCCTTTTCATATCCTTTACTTTGGTGATCAAGGGAAAAAATTTTCCTTTCCATTCTTCGTTTATGAAGCCTTCCATGGCTGTCTTCATCTCCTCTCTTCTTTTTTAGTGTGGAATAGTCTTTGCCTTTCTCTCTCTGTCTCTCTCTCTATTTTAGGGCAGGGAGAGGAGAGAGGGAAAAGTTTTTGAAAGGAGTTGAGAGTCGTGTGAAAGATGTGTGTGGGCTTGGGGCCTTTTAACGTCAACAAATGAAGAATTCAACCACCAACTTAATGATCTATTGTGCCTTCAAAGGGACTGCTTTTGCATAGAAATCTACGACATTTCCACCGATGACTGCTCCGGCATTCAATTAAAGAAAAATATTCATTTTACTTCCCCCTTGTCTCTCTACCCCTCCATTTTATACTCGGCATCATCCTCAACCAAAGTACATATTTCTCTCCGATTGTCACGCACACACACACAAACTTGTATAATACACACACACTCTCTCTCTCCTCTCTCGTCCCCGCCTTACATTTGAGACAAACTCCAGGATTCCCCTCGTCCCTTCTCCTTGCTCCAGGGTGATCATGACAATATTCACAAGTCAACTCTCCCCCGTACCCAAAAACCCAAAATACTCTGTCCAGACTCAAAGTTCCATGGTTTATGAGGGTTTCAAAGTGGGGAGACACATAGTTTGCATTCATCACCAGAAGTCTGCTCACAAAATTGAAGGGGGCTGTCCTTCTTATTTAGTCCATCTGCGGAACTCTCCACTCTCCAAAGTCATGGAGGAGACGAATAAAATTTTTTTATTAATAATTTATTGACACCTCAAACACTCCTCCTCTGTAATCTACGTCGCCATAATTTTTCAATGACTTTGCGGTGAGTAATGACAAAAAATGAACCATCATTTTATTGTGGGAGTACAAAAGTGAATTATAATTTCGAGGTGAGTGTCGCTTTTGCTCCACTCCGCAAGATACTTCTTCATTACAAAATGAAACTTGGAGAATTCATTTTTGAAAGTGAAAAACTGCTCAGCGTAATATTGAGATATTAAAATTATCGATTTATGGTATCGTTCAGAGTGCATTTTGTATAAAGTCATGTCCCACGCTTTGAGCCATTATGAATAAAAAGTATGAACAAAATAAATTTTCGTTTTTTACCCTAAATTTGACTTGGCCTGGGTCTGATGTCTTATTTAGTTCACACCACAATTACAGACGAAGGAGGTTGGGATGAAGTGAGGGCCCGGAGTAGAAACTTGGGAGTAAATTATAGAGAGTGGTTTTAATAACTACCCCATACGTGGCTATTCTGCGATGCTGCCTGCCCGCCTGCGGTCATTTGCCTGGATATAGCTCACTCCGAAATGAAGGAAGACCATCCCACAGTTTTATCAATGTAATTGTGGGAACGTGTACACACAATATATACTGACACCCCCCACGCGCTTCTAATGTCCAAAAGTACAAATAATAATTTACACCAGAAATTTGTCTAATCACAGGTTATCATTATTATTTAATTTCAGAGAGAGGGAAGGGGGGACCTTTTGTGTGTCCACGTCTACGTACTTTCGAGGGTGTCTCTTCACTCCACAGGCTACGATGTACGGGCGAGCAATACTAACTACCAGTGCATTATTATTGCATAAGCTCCAAGACTCACTCAACACACACACAAACCCAGGATGATGTGATATGAGGAGTGGAGTGCGTACACCTCGACTGTAATTTTCGTCTGTGCCAACCGTCATCAAATCAACTCCACACCAATGTCCCCATGCAAACCGACGTTGTTGGGGGGCTTCACATGTGTTTCTCCTGTTGGACACACAAACACTTGCCAGGATATTGAATCGAGGAGAGTAATCAATTGATGTTAAAAGTGAGCTATTATGAGAGCCCACGCTATATATTTAGGATTCATTTACACGTGCGCCTTTCACTCACTCCACACAGAGAGAGTGTGTGTGTGTTCTCGAAGTGTAGGAATATCCTGGGATTCAGGGTGGCTGCTTTGGAGGGAGGAGGAAGTTTGGATACAGGTGTACCTTACATTTTGCATTTAGCTAGGCAATGTACCTTTGAATGCAGCCGCAGAGTAATATGCTCCGACTTAATTTATGTAATTACTTACTCTGTTGGCCCTAAAGGCCTCCCTCCCCCGCCACTGTGTATGACTGGCTATGAGAGTGATGAAAGTACATTTTGCGTGAATACATGAGGGATACACTCCATCCTACATGCAGATGATGTGGGGGAACAAAGGTGGGTTTTTGTACTAGAATGAATGTTTATTATACAATGTAGAGTGCTTTATCCGTCTATATGTATGGCACACTGTTTGAATGCACACATGTGTGTGTGTGTGTGTGGAGGTAGCTCCTGCTTGATCCCGATTTCCCCAGTCTGAGGATGATGATGATATTAGCTTTGTGTTCGGGGGAAAGGAAGGAAGAGTATTACACGATGCATTAGCATCGAGTAAAGTGCGACTAGAATGGCGGAGGGAACCTGATGCTACAGCTCTTGCTCTTTCAAGGTACACAGACACACACGCACACACAACCTCTCCCCCACACACACACTCTCTCCCAAGTCCACAGAGCATAGAGTTAATTGAAATAAATATATAAGTACCGGAAGCAAAACATGTGTCTGTGTGTGTTCTGTATTTTACTTTGGAGTGACTGCCTAGTGCCTGTGTGTGTGCATTTGTTGGTGATGGGAGAAATCCACATGAATGGTTTCTCTTTCTCTCTCTCTCTCTCTCTCTCTCAGATTTGACTTTATCAAAGATTCTGAGTTTCAAACTTTTGTGGTCAAGCAAAATGATACTGAGGATGAATGGACGGACAGAGACCAAACGTTTCTCCTCACTTCAGTCTACATTTACATTGAAAGGAGGAGGGGGGAGGAGGAGAGAAAGTGTGTGTGTGCTTTGAGGGTTTTAATATAATATTCATGGAAAATCTCTCTCATTGAAAATCTGCTGGGTAGGAGGACGAGGTTGGGTGGAAGTCTTAGCATTCCTTTCAGTCACAACGAACAATCCATCCTTATGCACACAGACACAGACACACGCAGGAGGGAGACAGGGAGAGGGGGTAGGAATACACAAACAACCCTGAATCTTTATGGATGATGCCTAATGGAGGGGATTGAACTGAGTGAAAGAGTGAAAAAAGCACGATGCGATGTATGCTTGGTTGGCTGTAGTCGTATTTGAGCCACCATCCAGCCATCGATGGATGACTGAGGCCTGGGCTGCTGGAGAAAAATACTTGTTTGAATCAGAATTTCCGTCTTTCCTTCCTTCCCTTGACACTTCTCGCCGTTGATACACTGCACTCCGAGATGCACTGCAGCCTCGTATGTGCAACCTGCATCCACTCTCCTCCCTACTAATAACAATAGAATCCACTATATAGAAATATAGTCTTGTCTCACACTCGCCATTCTTCTCTTGAGAGAGAGCGTCAGTTCATTCTGGGAAGAGAGTCAAAGAGTAAGAGAGAGGAAGGGAATACCTACAAAACATTGTATTGTGCCACCCCTCCCCATCCATTCATATAAGAACATGCATGCTTGCACTCTCTGGGTGCATATCAACACAACAGGAAAGTTTCTCTCTACTTGTAGTGTGTGTGCTATTCAGTAGCCATGCATTATGTAAAGAATCTTCAGTCCATTCATGGCCCATTGGGCTCCGTTCAGTGGAAAAACCATTTGCATTTTAATTAGAGAAGCAAGATCAATTTAGTTGCTCGTATATTTTCACCCTTAAACAAAAACTAATTAGAATAGTTAAATCCGCTGCTAAAAAGGCACACACACAGAACAAGCTACACATGGAGTGAAACCTTTTTTACGACCCCCACCACACACACACACACACACACAGAGAGGTTGTGTAGAAATAGATGGTGTGGATACAATTTAAAACTGTGCATTCCATACATATTCTCCTCCTCCTCCTCCTCCTCCTCGACGACTGCTCTCATGGTCACGGTCATGACAAACTCCCGCATCCTCATTTCACTTTCTTTTTTCCCATGCACCCACACCCACACACGCAATAATGTGCAGAGAGCCGACACTGCAGATGTACTCGCATTCCCACAAGTCAGGGGCAGTGTGAACAAGAATTAGTTTTTTCCCCATCTTTTTCTCTGCCCCTGCAATTTATGGTTACGACTGCATGATGTGTAGTTCAAAAATCTAATGGATCTTCATCCCTCCTTCTTTTTCACACACAACCACAGTCTTTGTCGCCTCTCCCCCTCCCTCACAACATGAACAAAATGAACAAAAGCAAAAACCAGAGCACACAAAGTCGTATCATTATTCAAGTCGGTAGCCATCCTCACATTTGTAGTAAGAAAAATAAGCCAGTGGGATTTAAAACCTCAGGACTGCACCATCCTCTCACTTCAAGGGAAGGGAAGGAAAAAATTTTAAGTGCTTTATGACGTGTGTTGATTACATGCGCCTTTTCCCTCCCTCGCATGCATACATGCAGGGAAAAAAAGTCATAAATGACAGGTTGCGAGACGAACTTTTGACCGCACAAGAAATATATTTTCATTCTCTCCATCATTTTCCATGATCTTCGTCTCTCTGGACGAGGGAGGGTGGACTCTGGGGACAATCTTGAGTCCGATAGAAGAAGAGAGGACAAAGTCTGATGATGAAAAAGTGACTTTTGTTCATCTTCCTTTAATCACACTGTCCTTGTATCTGTCTTCCCTGTGAAGAGGAGAAACTTGTTTCCTCCACAAATCTTTCCATTTCAGTATTGCATCGGATTGTGGGGGAATCTTATCAGGCAGATGGAGAGTGTTGACGTAGGATGAGTAAGTAGGGGGAAGGGGAAAAGCTGATAAGTTTTGATGGAATTTTTTAAGCAAAGTTGTACTCACGTATACCTATGCAGTGTGATGGCTTCAGAATGGCATTGCTTTGAATTTGACTGGGAGGGAATCATAGAAAGAGAGTGAGAGAAGAAAGTGACTTACAGAGATGAATGCTAAGTAAGCTGAGGTGAATGTGGAAAAATGTAAATCGGAAATAATTTACTTGTATTTTCTTCCCTATCTTTTCCTGCCTTTTCCCACTCTCCCTCCTTCTCCCCCTCCTCCATGGCATTAGAAAGTCTCTCAATCCTTTCTCGGTGAGTGGTGGTGTAGAGGTAGTTGTGTGTAGTTTTGATCATTCATATGTAAATCATTGACTTCCATCCACAAAATACAATTCTTGGGTTCAGAGCCCATAGAAAACAGGAAAGACGAAGAGGACGAAGGAAGAGAGAGAAAGACCGACTTCAGATTACGGAGACTCCATACAGTCCATAAAACTCTGATTCATAGGATTCATCCATGTACTTAGTTCCTCCATATATAAATATGTTTGAACGAGTGGGGAGTATGAGCTTTAAAAAAGACTTCCGCTGTAAGGCAAGGACTGTTCTTTCCCATATCTCGATATACATTTGATATTACACGACGTACATCAGGAACATAATCGTAATTGTACACTATTGTGTTGAGAGTCCTCCTCTTTTTAAATCCACCTTATACACTCATAGATGTACAATGCACACACACACGGAGGGGGATAAGATTGCAAAGAATGATAGGGAGAGATAAGGTTTACATCATACCAACACATTTTTTTAAAGCCCACATCTATGATAATGGAAACTCTCGAGATAAGAAGTGTATAGCCACAAACATTTCATATAGTCTCCACATGATTGTTTTCTCCAGTAGGAAGCGGCGTGTGTGTGGGCCACATGAAATAGTTCAAAGTAATCAATAGTCGTTCTGTCTTGGTCGTGTCGAAATTGTTTTCTTATAATTTTCTCTTCTCTTCACAAAAAAGTTGAAGGAAAGAGGAGGATGTGAAGAAAGAGAGACGAAGAGAAGGGAAAAAATCCTTTGGATTTCATCAAAGAATCCAGACTCCAAAAAAAACGACAGAGCAAGTAAAAGTAAAAAATTCTCTCTCGCTCTCGCTTTCTCTCTTGTAACTCAGCTTGTGCAACACTTTGCAAGTTTGTCTGATTTTTTTCTTCAATAAAGAAGACTATGCGGACACACACACACAAAAAGATGAAGAAAAAAGAGAGGAGGAAGAGGAAGACTGCAAATAAGTTTCAATGAAAAGAGCGAAAATTTTGCTTGGAAAAACTAAAAAAAGGCTTTCTCTCTAAACGAAGAGAAGGACAGACGTTTGGATATATATCCGTACATTGTATTGAGGATGTGTATGTACAGCTGGACAATTGAACGGCAAGTTGTGCACGGCTATTTTATTTTACTTTTGCAGAAAGCAAAGGAAAAGAATTGATGAGATCTATGAGCCTTGAGAAAGAGGGCTAAACTGGGAGAGGGACAAAGGAGGATCTCTTTCCAGAAGAAGAGGAAATACTTCCGTCTCCTCTTCTCTCTTTGGTTGACTGAGGATCGGGACGGAGTGAGGAAGGGGTTCTGAATTGAGGAACGGAAGAGAAGTGTGAGTCAAGGCAATGCGATTTGGGTAAAGGAATTCCACAGCTGGAATTTCACACTACCTACTTGTCCTATCTCTCCCCATCAGTTCGGCGTGTGTGTGTAATCGAATAGATCAATCTGATACATAGAATAGAAAGAAGACATGAGGGAAAGAGAGAGAGAATTTTCAAACCAAAGGCATTGCTCATATTCACAGAGCCGAGAGAAAGAATGAGATGGAAAGAGAGGAAGACAGGAATCAATTGATCATTTTCACTATCTCCACACACACAAGTCTTGCCTCTGCCTGGGCTGCTCAATCTCATTGTGAAACAAGCGGAAAAACAAGATTCATTCCGTCGTCTGTAACGAGAGAAAGAGAGGGAACAACTTTCACTCTCATTAAATGCGATTGTGTGTGTGTGGGGTCTGAAAAGAAATTTTAAATTCCAAAGGGCAAAGATGACGTTTCTTTATGAAAATTCTGCATATTCTGGGTAATTTATTCCGTCGTACATTTATACATAATCGTAAACATTGCTTACCGTAAAACTAGCGAGACAAGATGGGTCATAAATTTTGGTGACAAGGATTTTAAAAATAATTTTTCTAAAGAAATTTGTGACCCGGCGACAAAGAACACAATTTTACGACGGGACGTATAAAAGAGAAAGTTGCCAAGTGGCAATGCCAACCAGGAACCACAATCTCATGAAATAATCAAAGATAAATTATCAACAAAAAAAATGTATTCATGGGACGTCCATGATGTTATTTCTCCTTGTTTGTGTATGCATGCACAATTTAAGGGGGGAAGTGGCAGGCACACCGGAGAATGGAGGAAGACGATAGGAAATTTTTGGGATAAAAGTTTTGCCAACTTTTTTGGCAAACATTTAATATCGTCATCGTCATCCCCTCCTCCTCCTCCACCACCAACATAGCCAATCGCACAGCTGCGGCATGAAAAAAATTGACAGATAAGACTTATATGTGTGTGTGTGTCACAGATAGTAGTACAATAAGGGAGGGAGGGAGGTGGAAGAAGCAAAAAACCCGGAGAAGAAAGTAGACTGTTGTATAACTAGAGCAGAGTCATAGCTCATTCCATGCTTTCTCCCATACTCAGTCTTGCTCGTACGGACTCTCGTACATTTTTTCGTACGACTGTACTTCCCAGTAATGGTCATCATACCCCCAGTTATTTTTTATAGCTGGTATTTTGCAGTTTTCACCCTTAGCCCTCACCCCCACAACGTGTGTGTACATGGACATACATATGAATATGTGTAGTGGGAGCCAAAATAAGGCTTGTTGTAATTTATTAAGTGGCTAAAAGTAAGGAGGGGAAAGTGAAGGGGGGAGGGACACCCAGAGACAAACTTGGAACTTGGCTATTTCCTTTAGCTTGTCCCTTTTTTGAGACGGTGTCAACAAATGATCGTGACATTACTTTCTTGACTCTCCCCTTCTCCCCCTCTCAGCCCAAAAGGCAAAGTTTTCATGTTTGTCAAACATTTTCCAAGTTGCTTTCAACTTGGTGGAGGGGAGGGGGAGTGAGGATGAGAAACAAGGAAAAGTTTTACCTTCTTCTCCCGTCATCCTCTCGCTAACTACCAAGTCGGCTAAAGTATGACCCTACACATCGGCTTGGACAACCATTATAGATTTAGTTTTACAAAATGTCAATGTGCACACTCCCTCACTTCTGAGTGTGTGTGTCCCTCTCTTTTCTCCATGTGAAGGCCCTCATTTTTTCACGTTGACTGATGCCGCTTGTTTGCCCGTCACTTCCTTCATTTAACTGGCCAAGTTAACGGTGTTTCCCGTCATTTCCCATTCCTTGTCATCATAAAATGTATGGATTTGCGGGGAAAGGGAATGAGGGGCAGAAATGAGGACAGAAAGGAGGGAAGAGTGGAAAGTTTTTCTGTGTACATTTTTTTTGTTTTGACGATGAAGATGAGGATGATGGAAATGTTTTGGGTTTCTTTCTCTCTCTCTCTCATCCTCCCCTTCTCCTTGCATTTACCCTCGCTTTCGTATTCATGACATGCTATTGATGCCGTGTATGTTGCAGAGAAAGAAAGATATGTGGAGGGGGGGTGGGGGGGGGGGGGAGAAGGACATGGTATTCATTTCTTCATATCACAACAAAGGCAATACAAATACACATAAAGAAATACGCTCTTGCCATTTATTCAGGACAGGGCTCAAGAGTTGCTGGCGGGCAGGGGAAAGTCAGTCAGTTTGCATTTTCTGTCTAAGTCGGTCTGGGTGAACAGGGTGTGTCGAAAGTCTTGTCAGATTTGAATAAGAGTGTAGGAACTACTTTTAAAAAACGAAATTCAATCTTTAATATTTTTTCTAAAAGTAAAATTATTGAAAATTACCAGAATTTAAATGTTCTTAACGCTTGTATTCGGTTGTTATATAGGAATTACTTTCACAACGTTGTCTGCATGTGTCATTCCTCAATTTTTCCAAAAGACAGTCTTCTTTGATCTTTGGTTGGAGGGGAGGAAAGAGGGAAGGAAAACTTCCTAGTCACCCTGTAGAAAGGTGGATGTGTGTGTATGAATACAGAGTGGGATACTTAGCATAGATGTATGTAGAGTCTCCACATCCCCTCTGAAAATAGTAGGATAATTTTCCGGCCAAACTTGACGACGACACATGAACCAAAAGACGTCCTTACATCCACCATATATCGATTTCCATTGTGTCTTTCTCCCTGTCTCACTCACCACCCCCACCTATCCTTATCCCTATCTTCGGAGACAGAGAGCAGAGATGAGTTGCTTAGCAGTCTGTGACATGCATGTACAGCCAGCCAGGTTATACCCAGGCTACTTTTGTGAATTCCTGGAGATGCCGAATGGATGCTCATATTGCAAATACCTCAACTTCTCCACCTTCACTACACACACACGCACACACCTATCCTCCTGCATTGACGACTCGAGAAAATCCGTTCACCTTTGCAGAAGTGTTCTCATCCGTACTTGTCCCTACACATGTTGATCCATTCAAGTCCAGCTCTCATCCAAGTCTTCTGTACAAGACTCTTTTCTCTGTGGCGATTGTCCAGGTCTCTCCCTCTCGTTATTTGAGGACTCCTATTCATTCATAATAATTCCTGATTTCTCTCCATCAGGAGAGATTCCATACTCTCCTCTTTGGAGAAAGTGACAACTAAAATTTATATAGTCATGACAGACGCCTGTTAAATTATGTAGACGTACTCGAGTCTTAATTATGTATACTTTGGAACCTTTCACAAATCTCCTCCTCCTTCTTCGTAATCTCTTTTCAAAAGTGAGGAAAAGTGATGATCGGATTTCAAAACAGTGGCTCTAGCTCCTTTCTCCCGTTTCTCCCCTCCTCCTCTGAATCCAATGAAGATGAAGACTAGTTAATGTGAAGTCTGTGAGTATAATATCATTTATAGCACAACAAAAGAGTGAGGGAGGGTGTAAGAAAACGTGCCTTTCTATCCCTTCATAGTTACAAACCCTCCTTCCTTTTCTCCCTTCATCAGATCCAAAGCCAAGTTGAAGGGAGGAGAAGAGAGTGAATCAAGAATTCTGTGATGAATGACTCGGAAATGGTTCCTTGTCTAACATTTCCCTCCCTCCATTTTCAACGTCAAAAAGTATAGGAGAGGAGATACCGTAAATTAATTTGTAAGAGCCTAGCCCCCAATCCCCGCTCGTTCAATTGCGCATTTTATTTCTCAAACCCAATAACCACTACAACCCATTAAATTGGTCAATGACTCAGGACATTTTTTGGTACGTGGGTCAGGCAGTAGCCAAAATTCATTGACGCCAGCCTAGCTGAATAATCCGTAATCATTTGTTGAAAACCAATTCAGAGCGGAAGGAATATTTAGGGGAAATCCTCCTCCTTTAATTTGAGAGGAATTTAAAATTTGTAATTTGTAACTCTCACTCAGAGTCAAAGTCCAGAGGACTCGAAGAGTCTCTCTCCCCCTTTTTCCCTGGATCCGTCCGCATAATTTTGAGCTGTCAGCCAAGGATTGACTATTTTGTAGTTGCAATCTATTCGCTGCAGTGGGGATGATGCACTGTCATTGCCACTATTATGGGGTGGCTGAAGATATTTTAAGTGAGACTGATCCTACGAGGCTGTATTCAGGAGAGGGGAAGGATGCATGGAGGGGAATATTGGTATAGTCAATAGACAATTGGGGGGTCTCCTCCCTCCCTTCAAATATAAATTATAATGGACAGAGGGAGAGAGGCGTCTATAGACGACTAATAATGGTGTGTGCCTGAACGTGCAAATGAGATGAGATGAGATTTAGTGAGATGGAATATTGTCAAACATTGCAAATATGTGAATATATGCTGTCTAACTGGGGGGTTATAATCTAGATTAATTGGTTCTATTGTACATAATGTAATGGAGGGTGAGTGAGTGGTATCAGCCCCGCTTCCTCCCCTCTTCTCATCAGCACTTGGCTTTTCTATACAATCTACAGTGTGTGTATGAGAGAGAGAGCATGTACGTTCATTATACTATGTGTATGTTTGTGGATGCGGTGGCGGGTAGACGGAAACGGGGTCTCTTGTTCTGTATAATGAGTCATTGGAGGAGACTGGAGACACACACAAGAGGATTTAGTGTGAGTGTTGTTGTGCTGAGGTAAGGGAAAAAAATAGATATTTTCTAGCGAGGACAACTTTATGCTGGAGAGAGAGGGAGAGAGAGTGTGTGTGTGTGTGTTATTTGGAGACAACGTTCGTTTTACCGGTTATTTTTCAAGGAGTGACTCGGGTGGACGTAAAGAGGTCGGAGGATATGTATGAATGCAAAGATTTCTTTTCGAGGGAAGAGAAGAGGAAAAAAGTCTGCAAAGTAGAAGAAAGAGAGAGAGACTCTCTTCCTTCCTGAGTCTCCGTGTGTGTGTGTCTGTGTGGAGAGGAAGAATAAGAAAAGAGGCAATAATGTAATTGAATATTCTGTGTGAACCTCCTCCCTTGTGCTCCTCTCCCTCTGTGTCTCTCTGTTCCCTCTGATGATGAGACGGGTTAAATGCTAGGATTCTCAAAGCGAGTAGCATGCACACACACACACAATGTATGCAGTATAAAAGTAGAGGGACCCCCACTCCTTCACCGTTAAAATATCCTATACAATTAGGATCATTATTCTTAGTCAGATCTCCGGCTTTTCAATCCACCGGCTCCCTATCTTTCATAATGTAAAAAGTATAGAGTGTGTAGCACACACTACACACACACACAGCCACAGAGAGTTCCGGGCCATTTTCTTCTTCTATTTTCTAGTACTCCAGTTGAAACTGTATACACACACACACACTACAGACTAGTAGTGGAAAGATAGACGGTCGATAGCTTTCTTCCTTGATCATTCTTCATGTTGATATCTTTTCTTGAAAAGTGCATGCATCTTTTTCAATCTCCCCTTTCTACTTATATCCTTCATCCTCCGCCTTTCCAATACAGGGAAGTCTGTCACCAGCCGCTCTCTCTCCTCCTTTGTGTGTGTATGTATATACATCCAAAATTACAAGACACCATTTCAGACTCTTCAATACCAGCTGCATCCTCACATTTTAACACTCGGCGACTTATCTCTCACCACCGTCCTTCTCCTCCTTCTTCTCAGTCTCTGGGAGACTCCACACAAAACATGAAGACACAACAGAACAGACCGCCTCGGAAGAAACTTCTTTCCAACAATTGTTTTGACTCCTCGCCTCCTCCAACCAGTCCACACTCTCACACATTCTTGTCGATCTCCCCATTCATGGGCTGAAGACTCTCCTCCTCCCCATTTTCCCATGTCCACACACACAATCCCTCACTCAACACTGTAAACACATTCCCCCTCAACTGTCAACTCCTGTCATTTTGTCAAAATCATATCCATGGATTCTTCTTCTTCATCCATCGGCCCCCGTCTTGTCTCATGAAATTCTATAGCGTCTCTCCCTCTCCTTTCTGACTGGTCACATTGTATAGTGAAGTAATCCTTTATTTTTTCCCTCCCATTCAATCCAAAGGAGAAACGTTTACGTGTGAAGGCCTCCTTGTCTTTTTAACATCCTAATGGGAAATGTTTGACAGTTCACTCTACGATTACAAGTAATCTCCTTGTCATACATTTATTCTCTCTCCAGACAAAAATACAAATCTAAATCACATCCCTTACACTAACAGCCCATGATTTTTGTATTTGCTTCGAACAGGGAGGAAGAGACTCCCTTGATATGCATACATGGTGTAGAGTGTGTGAGGCAAAGTAAATATCTCTGGCCACACATTCTTCACCCTTTTTCCTTCCAATGCTCTTCCATTCCCTCCGAAAGGGTCTCGGCATGTAAATTCCCTTGTGAGGGAAGGGAGAAGGGAAAAAGTGCAATTTAGATCAATATATCTGTCTCCCTGTATTAGTGTGCCACTTAGAGGACGATGACGAATGAATGATTTAAAGCGGAGAGTACGGGGAGGAGTGGTTGCCGGTGGTTCTTCTCTCTCTCTTCCTTTCAGTTTTTTCTCCTTGGAAATATATACATGGTTAGGATGGGTGAGACTAGTAGTACATTTTAACGATTAGACTCATCATGTAAAAAAGGTATTAGCTGGAGAAACATCAATGTCTCTCCTTTAAGAAGATCCTTCCTTGTCCTGAGGGACTTGGTTTCTTCCCTTCCTTTCCCCCCTCCCCTCCCTTCTTCTCTCTTTCTCTCGGCTTGGAATTGCTCAACTTGATAAAAAAGCGGAGGGAAGAAGAAGACAAGACTTTTTCTCTACTGTGAGCTTTGGAGGAGAACAAAAGGAAAAGAAGGAGAAAAAAGCGCTGTAAATAAATGGGAAAAGGCCAAGTCAGCTATTAGCTTCTCCTTTCTTTTCTCTTTTTTCCCTCTTTCTCTCTCTCTCTCTCTCTCTCTCTCTTTTATCCCACTTCACAGTTTTAGTTGGAGAAATAAGAGAAGGGAAATCCAAGTTATAAGGTTTAGTTGAGATTCTTCAAGTCTCTCTGACATCGATTACTTGCTCAAATGACACTTTTCTCTTAGGAGTCCTCTAACTTACTCTTTCACTCTTGGCGGGAGGAGGGGAACCTCCCAATTCCTCCTTCTTCTTCATCATCAAGGAGTCCTGGAATACTTTTCATTTTGAATACACTCTCCACTGCACTGGGTTCGATAAACCATTTTATTTTTATATTGAATAGCAGAGCTCAGGAAAATCTGAGATTTTGTGGGACGATCATCATAATTCTTCAGAATCATATGCTACGATGAGTACTTAATCCTTTCTCTCTCTCTCTTGGAAAAATCTTAAGCTCTCAGAAGGGAAAAAATTTCTTTTCACTTGTAACCCACAATATAATATTCTATACACACGGTATAGACCTAATACAAATATTTCAATATGAAGTTTGACCTGCACATTACACCAAAAAAATTCCCAGCCAGGAAAAAAATGGTCATAGTACTTAAGCTCAATCTTAACAGCCTGGAGGGAGGATTTACCAAGTGGAACGGTTTGGTTACACTCTGGGATGGATACACAGAGAGTGAGGAGGGAAAAAACTTTAACTTGCTAAAGCAAATAAAGCCTGAAGGATCCTTCTTCATTTTAATGACGCACATATATCCATCATACATACATATAGTACATGTAGTGCCATGTTACAAAGTATCCACGTAAAACGGATTGGGGCGCAGTGACAATCGAGTTTTATTCTCCACACAGACACACACACGTACAGTCCTGGTATTTTTATTTACTATTAACTACGACAAGGATGATGATCATGCTAATGGGTTGGGTAATAAAGGGGACACGATTGATTTGAATATAAATGGTGTTCGTGGTGAGGAGAGCGGGAGTGACTTGGATTTTTGTCAAGGAGTAAAAAAAATTTGAGTAAAATATAAATGTGAAAATGTCCAGCGGAACAAGTGTAAATGAAGAGGGGAAGTACACAGGCACACACACGGATACATGGTTGCTGTGGCGTGGTGTATTTAAATGTAAATGTAGGAGGAGGGGAATGGAGAAAGGGGGACTCGGCTCTAATCCTCACTCAATTATTGGGATCAGTTGAGTTTCACGGATGTGGATTGGAATGAGCATCAATCTAAAAAGATACTCCTGAGAGTTATTAAGCATAGTTAATTGCATAGAATAATGTCAGAGAGACAAGTTTTTATCGTCACACGAGCTCTCCTCCTCCCAGGCTTGATCGCCTTAAAGGAAATACTCAAGTAAAGCTCTCTAGGCAAAAATCCAATTTCGATTACGTATATACTATACCCCTTTCCCCGTACTCTACCCTCCTCTCAACTTTTTACACACCAAATTGAGGGAGGGGGAGTGTGTGTGTACAGACAGGGAGAAAAGGCAAGTTTTTGAATGAGTCAAAGTAAATACGATTATATTATGCAAGAGATCCGTACATTATTAAGCCATAATATTATATTGGGGGGTGATGGGCCTTCAGAAAGGACCTATCTCTCCACTTCCAAATTGTAATGGCAAGGGCAATAAGTTGGAAGCGCCAATTATTTGGTCCGAATGTAAATATAAGAACTCGCCAGAGTCAGACCCACGCACTTTTCTCCGGCCACATGCAAAACCCATTATACAATATTATAATTATACCTTGTATACAGCGTGTGTGTGTTTCTCTACTCCTGTACTCATAGAGACATTAGAGAAGGGTCTGGAAGGCTGAAGGCTGGAGGCGGTGTTATCATCAACGTGTTGAAATTTCTTCTTATTTCAACTCCTTTCTTCACTTGATACCCTCTCATGTACATGTTCACCATTACCCATGTTGCAGCATAAATTTAGGTAAGAGAGAGTTCATGGATAGAGAGAGAAACTTTTTACACGAGTTCCAACATAAACTAATTATACTGAATCATCAACTCGCAATTTTTCTTCCCTCCATGCATTTGGGTATAGGAGACCCATTTAGTGTAGCCGCCCTCTCCCTATAAATAACATGCACACTCCTGTTTTCATTTCCACTACTTCCTCCATATGCAACATGCATATTTATGTGTGGCTCTGAGAGTGAGGGGAAGGTTGTGTGTGTGTGTCAAGGGAAACTTAAGAAAATGTGAAATTTGCACTCGACTTTATCCGACAATTTAATAAGGAGGAACATCAGAGGAGGCTCTTGTCTAATACCCGCCTCTGCCCTTTTCCAAGAAGAGGGGATGAGTCGCCGGGCTCTGGGAAACTCTTTTAAAGTTAAAGTTAAATGGCTCTCAATAAAACCCTTTTGCAATTACGCTCACGCTCAATGAGAATCAAGAATGTGTGTATGTGTGTGCGTGTGTGGAGAGGTTTTAATAATAACGCTAGGACCAACCAACTTATTGCTACTCTGGATTCTCCTTTAAATTGGGCTGGAGTTGGGTGATGTCGTCAGAGGGTTGTTGTTGGTCCTCTTGCATTCCATACGGGAGGAGGAAGAGAGGAGGATGGAGGGGGCAGGAGGCAGTGGGGCATGGACGAGCAATTTGATTAAGTTGGAAAATACAGTAACAACATTGGTTAGGGAGAGGAATGCAATTATGTATTATTACTTGGAGAACCCACATCGTTGAATCACTCTCATATTTTTCCTCTCCTCTTCATGGTGGCTTATTTGATATTCTGGAGAAGAGAGATAGGAAATTATCAAGTATTCAAATAATAGAATTCTCGTCCTCCTCTTCCTCCTGCCCTTTGATGATGACAAGGACAGAGACAGGCTAGCAGAAGCCACGATGCACTCTGCCTTCACTCAACCTCACCCACCATAACATTCATAATCATAATCAACCAGATGAATCAAAGGGAAGTGACTGGAATTGAGAGAGACTCAATAGTTACCAAATTGAAATGTGTGTGTGTAGCCGGGCTATTTAATTATTTACCATTTATTTCCTCAGCTCCTCAAATTAACTATTCAACTCACCTCCCCCTCCCTCCTCTCTCCTCCATAATTTCCAGTCCACAACAAAATTCTACAGCATTATGTCAGATTATTATGACTCCATCCATTCTGTCCCATAATGTGAACACCCATCATAATAGACCAACTCTCGGCTACCCAAATCCCAACTTGAAAAGTAAATATTGCAGGGAGGATGACATCAAATGACGATCCCACGTACATCTTCTAATCTGTTGAATATTAATTCTACAAACGAACTTTGATCTTTGAATTCCCTATGCAGCCAAATGAATTATGAATGTGAGATGTGGTCTGGAGGATGGACATTTGAAAAAATGAATAGTTTCCCAATTTTTCCCATCAAAATTATTTAAAACAAATAGAAAAGATTGTCCATCGGAGGACACAGGGAAAGCACTCTCACTCACCAATGAACGTACACACTGTTTTTTTCTCAGAAAAGCTCAGTCCACAATTCCCTGTTATCAAGTGTGTTTACTTTAAATGGATGTTTTGGTGTGATGATATCTCATTATTTGGACAGAGCGTTGAATGTTTTATTTAACATAAATTTACCATAAATTAGGATTTACGTAATGGTACACAGGGAGAGTGAGAGTGTGTGTGTGTTTTTTTGTTAGGTTATCCTTAGTTTACTTTCTGATCTGCCCAGCCTCTCCCTCTAATTTGAATATATAGGCAACAAGAGGAGCTTTATTTTAGCCTCACATGTAGAAGGGCAGAGTGGAGACTGTGGGTAAGGAGCATGTGAGAAGAGTTTGGATGGTCATGAATAAATAAATTTCCGAAAAGATTTCCCGACTACCTCCTCTACATACCAGTCCCTTTCCCCGCTTTCGGCGGAGACACAAAACTTTTTAGCTAGTCTTCTTTGTCTACCTTCAATGCTATCTTCCGTCGTGCCATTCTAACATCCTGTATAATACGAGGTGGTTTCCCCGCCTTCGGCGGGGAACCATCTCTTCAGTTGTTCTGACCCGGTACACATTGTCCAGGCTTTTAATTTGGGTACTGATGTCACCGGGAAACTTTTGTAGGGAAGTAAACTAAACTTCACGTGAAAAAGTTGTGCAGATATACCTTCTACTCACTGTAGGTCAAACTCTCATTTTCAGTAACACCGCCAGTCAGTATTCCATTCCCTTCTCACTCTGACAGCTTGTCATTTTCTGCCTCTTGCGCAGTAATACTACTACCCACTATGAGGAGAAAATATTTGTACAATTGTTTGGTTCCCACTGAGAGATTTGGTCACATACTGACCCCGAGCACTTCCCTCGAAAAAAGAGTAAACAGGCCATGCACACAGTATAAAGGACAGTTTCATTTATGAATGCATTACCTGTGTAATTAAACTCTGTTCAGTCACTAAAAATGCTTGATTGCAAGTACCCCCAGTTTAATATTATGAGGCACAGCTATATGGCCAAATATCAATAAGGACGGTGTGCAGTTTCACAATAATAAAGAGTTGAAATTACAAACAAACCAATTAAAAAAGTAAAAGTAATTTCGAAAAAGCTCTAAGTATGAAGTATAAACTTGTCTCTTCACAAAAGTTAAAAAATATGAGAATGAAAAGTTTAGTGGTGAGTGGGATTCGAATGGGCGACCTCAGGAGATGAGTTTTTTAATCTTCGCCATGACGTAACAGATCAAGAGTAGTACCGTGTGCACATTTAGTGGCGATTTTCAAACATTTTTCTTTTTTCAAAGGGTAAATTTCAGAAAAGTGTTCAGGGTCAGGTCAAGTGACCTCAAATGCTCTAGTGTCGACCGAACACAAACCGGAAATTTCAGCTTCCAGAAAATGTAGCTCTTGCTAGGCTGCGTCGGCCATATTTTTGCAAGATAGTGTTTACATACGCTCAAGTCCTCCGTTATGTTATATTGATATCAGTTTGGTCTTGATCTACAAGTCTTGTGAAATGATCAAAATAAAATTAGAGCTGTTTACAAGTCATGTACACAATCCATGAGATAATATCGCTTTTCGTGTATGCATTCAATATTGACTTTTGTTTCGAGTCTTCTGACCAAACACTCTGTACTGTAATGCTTCTACAAATGAATTTTCATGTGGAAACATCAATTTCCACGAATCAATCACTAACATCACTAAAAAAATATGAAATTATATTTCCAGTGAAAAATCTCTTCACGTGAACCCACACAAAAGTCACAAAATCCAGTTTTCATAAAGTGTATCTTTTCCTAGACTGTATTGGTCTGATTTTGGAGAGATACTATTTACATAGACTCAAGTGGCAAATCATGTTATACCGATACATACAGCCACTCTCAACTGCAATCAAAACTTTCCAGGGACATTGAAGTGAACACCCGTCTAGCTAACACACGTGGAGGACGAGGGAGCAATTTGAGTGTGTGTGTGTGGGAGGGAGATAGGGTGTAATGAATACGAATGATTTTAAATTCAGAATTAAGATAAATTTGAGAGTAATAAGAAGGATGAGGGGAATGTATGGAAGGTTATTATTATTTATTATTAGAGGGAAGTATAAATGAATCAGACATTGACTAGTACAAACACACGCACTCGAATTTCCTCCCTCCCGTGAGTGTGAGGGTGAGAGAGTGTGTAAAATGGTGTGAGAGATAGATAGGAAGAGCTACGCAGCTCTTAATGGAGATATAGGGAGAGATGAAGGTTTCGAGTGATAATGGCTATCTAGAGAGGTCAAAAGTTGGGGAGTTTGCAATGAAATGAAGTCAGAGAGGTTGATAAGTTATAAAGCAAGGGAACAAGACCAGACACATACAGAGAGAGAAGAGAGGAGGCGTGTGAGAGAGAGAAAATGAGAGGCAAAGTGATGAGATGATTAGACTGAAGGAAAAGCCGGCCCGGGTTTTGTATTGTTCTCTGTTTAGAGAATCCAGGAATCATTAATTTGGCGCGGGAGGTTGTGTACAAAGGCCAGGTTTCAACTCTCTTCCTCTTTCTCTCTAAATATGTACGCACAAACAGAAATACACACACGCCACACACAATGCGAGATTTTGTGTGTGGGAGTGCGGTGTGTATAGGCACACACACACACATTGGAGGGAGAAGGAGAGATGAAGAGAAAAGGGTGGGTATAATTAAGATAGCTAATGTTGATAAAGAGAGATCGGGACAATATATTGCACCCTCCCTTCATACAATCAACGCTCTATCGTCCCTACATACCACTCCACATTTATACACACACGTATAGACACGTCGCTTCACAAAGACACTCGGATGCAACCCACAACAGATCATATTAGTCGAGAGCAGATATAGATGTTACACACAATCCTTGCGAGTGTGTGTGTGAGGGAAATTCGGAGAGAACAAGAAAATGCATTTGGAGGCTACAAAAAGTATCTGCATACTCACAAGAGAGACAATACACATTGTGTGTGTGTGTGTGGTGAGGGAGAGGGGGAGATGGAAAAGTGTTCTGAGAAATTTTACTGCTCTCCCCCCTCCGCACTCCATCCAATCGTGTTTCTGGATCCGGCTGGAGTACCAGCCAACACCAGCTTATTCATTCATATTATGGTTGTGTATTTCCAATTTCCAGGGAAGAATCCCCAGCAATTCACATTGCATTGCCTCCCTCCCTCCTCCTCTCTATCAGGCTGGGGTGTGATGGCTGTCTGTTGAAGGGAAGACCGACAGGAGAGGGAAAAGAGGAGGGATAAACTTTGGGGGGAATTGGTATATTTTGTATTATATTTCTCAGTTGTTTCCCTAGACATCTCTTACGCAATTTCCCGCACTGTACAGAATATACACACGCGAGGAGTACACATTTCTCCTCCTCCTCCTCTTCCTCACACTATTTATTGTATTGGGCCTTCCTCTCCCTCCAGTGAAGAGTTTTGAGCTCCAAACTTGGCACTCCCGCTATTCCACATAAAATTGCGATACACTCTCAATAGGATGTGTGTGTGTACATGAGGGTTGCTGAGTTCAGCGTAAATAGGAGAGTTGAGACAGAGAAGAGAGGATTGGGAAAGGAAGGGTACTTACGACTTTATGTAGATCAAGTTGAATGGATTCTCACAATTTTACAGGGAGGTGTAAGATCTCCCCTCAGCTTTCTTCTCACTGTGCACATAGAGAAAGAGAGAGTGTGGGGTGGAGGTGAGAGAAAGTGTGTGAAAAGAGGCAATTCCATCTCATTACGTACATTGAAGGGATGAGTAGAGGAAGGAAGGAATCTATGGGTCGATCTTGACTATGATAAAGTTGAGGCATTGTAATTACGGGACTGCCGTCTTGTGAATCAGTAAATTAGCCAAATCGAGACATGAATCTTGTTCGAGAGCACATGGGGAAAAGAAAGGGGAAATTGCACAAGAAAAGTCTGCTCAGGGATGAGCCAAAGTAGAAAGGGGTGAAAGTGGGAAAGACTTCCATTCTACACACTCTTCGACTGTGCCATGCCAGGAGAGAAAGCAAAGGATTGGATGATAAAAGTACTTAGTTAGGGGCAGATTTCTTCTTATATAAGGAAAAGAACGGGGTAACACATTTTCTATGCTTCCCTTCCTTATAAAGGCCAACCCTTGCCTACATGTGTTTTTCATCTCTTGTAAAGTTCAAGGAACGAGAAAGGAAGGTATGGCTGTTTACAGCGGCAGTCGTACATGTATACTCGGAACGTAATGGAATAGACTAAAGAAATTGGGGACGGAGAAAGTGAGTGGGTGACTTGACTCTTTCTCCTAAATGTCTATAGTCAACTTGATGAAAAATTGGAAAGGAAACGTACTACTAATTCAATATTTCCGGAGATCAAAAATTCAAAAACCAGATTCCTTTTCCACTTTCACCCTTTTATACAGTCTGGAGTGTAAGTGGAGAGAAAGGAGGAGGGACGAGAACGACGTGATTCTTTCAGATGCTCCCGGCCCAGTTCCACTCCACAAGGATTCTCTTTTCTTTCCCTCCCTCCCCACCTTCGTCCCACTCTTCTTTCTCCTCCACCTCCTTTAAACTCCATGGATTCTTTCCTTAAGCCATTCTCGACCGGAAAAACTTTCACTGCTTGGTCCCTGACTTCCACTACACTGGCTCCACTATGATACTCCATATATAAATGGCTTTTCTCCCTCTCCCCTGGCTTTCTCCTCTTCCCACTCCTGACGGGGGAAAAAGAATTCTTCGTCAAAAAAGTCTATACTGTACACAAGGTTAACAAAATACAATATGCACACCAAGATTAACTGTACATGTACAACTTTATCTCTCCCTTTGCCCTCTGACTTTCCCTTATGTCTCTCTCTCCCTCCTTGTGCTTCTTCACTTTCACTTCCAACGGTTCTGTTTGACTAGTCTGGCTTGAACGCTTCATCCAGTATGACTGATAAAAGCAAAACAGTTATTCTTTCTTGGAAAGAATTGGAGCTTGTATGAAAAACGCCTTTGTGTACATCCATACACACAATGCATTCAGCTTGTTTGTGTGTGGAAGCCTTCAGCTAAAACGGGGAGAGAGTGAAAGTGAAAAAATGTATGGCTAATGCGTATATGGATCGTGTCTTGAGAACGATGACGATGAATCCAATGGAACCTTTTTACCAGATAATTAATTGACACTTCACCCGCACGAACCTTGTCATGTATTAATTCCGAAATGGCAAAGTTAATTTTTTCTCTCTCTTCTTTCCCCGTTTGCTCTAACAATACACGATACCTTATATTACATAAGAGTTGTTGGTGCAAAATCTCAGTTCCATATTTGGCCCAAATAATATGAAAGGAGGAGAAAGGGAGAAAAGAAATGGTTGTATAGGCTATTTTGTGTAGACTTTATACAGACTATTTTTTCCTCGCTCCCTCCTCCTTATCTCCATGGCTAAGTAAAATTTGCAACGACAAATCTCACGATTTATTCGCCGTACACCTCAGGTTTTGCTTTGCAAGCGGGAATGGTTCATTCTATCCTCCATTTATCAAGCTGGACTTTGCAGTCAGCAACAGAAAATTCATTCTCATTCCTCCTACTTTTCTTCTATCCTCTCTACCCTCCTTCCCCACCACTATAGCGTATCATAGGCCTTCCACTTTCACACACACACAATGTATATGTACAGGTAGACGAGGAAGTACTTAAATTCTTCCGATACACTACAGGAATCCAAGTTTGTAGAAAGGAGTACCTACGTATCTTCTTCTTTTTACTGCACACAGACATTTCGCAACTTTTCCAGATTCAACTTTGAAGTTGAGAATCATAATACGCACATACATTCTTACCTCCTGAAGGAACTACCGTGTGCATTCAAAAACTCTCACGTCCACCACATATTCTTTGATAATTTTTGTAAAAATATTTCAAAGCTCTACAAAATGGTCATACGATCATCCATGTAAGAGTCGCTGAAAATATGGACCTTGAAATTTTACAAATGGTTTAGATGACAAGAGATTGGTTGACTTCATTTTTGTGAAACACGGTAGAAGAGTAGAAGGTGAAGGGGGGGGGGGGGGGCTTATGC
>WJFB01001443.1:0-31378 GCA_009870185.1 Pygmarrhopalites habei | reverse complement strand
TCACCAGCGTTGACCCCTGACCCTCTTGGCACGAGTTATTAACATCACACATCTTTCATAGACCCAGTCTACATGTGTGCCGAGTTTCAACTCGAAAGCTCATGAACAAGCCTAACTCTGCCCTCGTGAATAATATCCACAAAATATTTCCCTCGTCAACCTTTTCGTCGTCAACCCTCCCTCCCTCAAACCATAATCCGTATCTTCTGTTTGAACACAAAGTGTGTGTACTAGTACACACAGAGTCAAACAATCGTTAACCTGAGATAACCTCTTTCACAAAAAATACACACACAACATTCTACCAACTTGTATATCTATCGTATATGTATCGTATATATAGACTGAGTCATTAGTTGCTTGAGTGTACAAAGTAATTCACCAAACAATGAACCACCAATGCTCAATTCAGCTGAGCATGCATTTTTGTGGAACATCCTCCTATGAATTGAATAAGTTCACCTCTCTCTCTCTCTTATCATGTATAATTTATATGTTCGGATAAATCAGCAGCCGCTAATTCTAAGCCTAGCCTCTCACTTCTCCGTGTGTGTGTGTGTGTGTAGTGTACAAGTGTGTGTTGTATTTGAGTTTAAAAATATATTTATGCAGTTGTACTCCCCTTTGATTTATTACACTTGTAGGTAGACTATACGTGTCGGTATCGGTCCTTCAATTCAAACGATATTTCCATCCACTACACTACACTGCACACACACACACACTGCGAATGATAATTGAATGTGTTTCCGCACAATGTGGTACTTGGAATGAATGAAGGTATTTACGACTTTATCTTTCAATTGCTCTTGTACAAGCAAAAAAAAAGTCCATACTTGAATCGGACTTCCTCTTCCTACCACGATCCACACACACACACAATTTGATTGATAACAACGGCAAACATAATCATGATTGTTATTCCCTCCCTTTGAAACATATTCTCTGGTTCCACTTACAATAAAAACAATTATTTCCAACTAAATCCTTCTTAACTTAATACTGAAAATCCAGACTCACAAAAAGTAATTCGCAGAATTAGCACTACTATTCCCCAGTTTGGAAAGGATGATTACCTTCCCAATCCCAATTCCATGTCATTACATGATGAATCACAAATGACGAGACTCAATATTAAATTTAATGGTGAACTAGAATTAATCACCATATTTCTCTGACGTTAGTTCGTTAATTGAATAAAACTCTTGACTCGTACTCGTCTCTATGTCCCTATTCTACAAATCTCTATAGATTTTTATATCAACTCCCTTTCTCTCATTCATAGCTCGGAAGATCGGCATCACATGGCAGCCTCGGTGATGATGATGGTCCTCCGCCAAGTCACGTAGTGTAGTATGAAGTGTAAAAACTTTTTTACAGTTAATCTCTCTCATCCAGAGAAACTCGGTGAAAGGGAATGGTGGGAGAGAGAGAGAGACTTGCCGTCATGAATATGAAACCGTTCAAGGCTCCATTTCTCCACCCTGAACTGTCCTCCTTCAATTTTGACTAACAATAATCAGTATTTACTAGCAATCCATCCTTCATCTCCACACTCCTAGCCGGTAATAACTTTTCAAACTTCTCTCTCTCTCTCTCTGTTCTCCTCCCACTTTGTCCAATAGGAAATTGGAATGGGGATAATAAAATTGAAGAGACACAGATGTGAGTCCTCTTCCAATTTCTCTCAATAACTCTCCAAGTCGACATTTTCAATGAACCATAGTTCATTCTTTTGTCTATATAAAAACCACGACCATCCCATGATCCCACCATCATTCATTCTTCACCCATTCCCACAAATTGGGATAATTTGCTCCAAATAATTTCACACACACACATACTCACACTCACGCAAACAGACACAGCCTTTACACGACACAGACAGATAAATTGACACTTGACATTTCCGTTCGTGCACACCCATAACATACGTAAGTAGAATAGAAGGTCATGTCAGGTGTCAGGTGAATCGTTGGCAAAACTTTTGTTCAAATTTTCCTTCTCACTTCCTCCTTTTCTGGAGAAAGAGAGGGAGAGAGGAGAGAAAGTAAGGCTAAAGGTTAAGGTGACAATAGAGAAGAGCACAAAACTTTGGGGGAAGAATAAAATTTTGGCTATTTTTAAAAACTTTCATACAATTTCAAAGACATACATGACAAATCGTAGCAAATTGTAAAGTTAAAAAAAGGATCTTTTACATTCCAGCTTGATAATAAAAGATCAAGTCAATGGAGAGGGTACGATTTATCTAACATTATTTGTCTGTGTGTAACCAGTCCCTCTCCAGAGGTAAAAAAGAATGATGACTTCAAAGTGTTCAAAGCAAAGATAAGGACGAATGGAAGGTCTCGCAATAAATATTCTCCGTCATTATGATATTCCATTCTATTCTATTTTACTACCCATTTTCAGATTTCAATTCTCTACTGTGTCAAGATTGTAGAAACTGTGTATGGACACTCCTCCTCATGTCACGTCATGTGTCACTCTCCACACATTTCTTTGTACACATACAAAATTCACATTACACATACACGTGTGTTCTGTGTACTTACAGCTTGCTCATCAAGAGATGATTTTTCAAAAACATGACTTCCCATTACAGAAACTCATTTAGCGGTGTCAAATTTATCTAAACTCAGAGATAAGTATGCATATTTCAAAATGTGATGAGAATCCTCCAAACTTCCCTTTCCTTGTTAGAGTAGCAATTCTGTTTATCATTGCATCGACTCAGTTGATTGTGCATATTAGATTGTATACAATCGCATGGATTTTCCGTTAATGAGCTGTACAGTTTTTCGAGTCGTTTGTGTACTCTTGTCACACAAGTCATTGCCATTTTTATCGAAATGGAACGTGGTGACTGAGTGCACAGTGACTGGCTTCAAAAATAAAGCCTTGAAAAGGGAAATAGCATCAAAAAGCATTTTGAAACTTTTCTCTTTTAAAAAGAGAACTAAATGGAGGATCATCATGTTTAGGAAGGAATTTATTATATTTTTTTTCCAAAGAAAACAATTCAAGTAAAAATCCTTTGAAGTATAGAATAACATTTTGAATCTAAATGTTTTTTGAAAAAATCCCAGTTTACTTGAATCCGGGACTTTCTATTCTTCAGACAGAGAGAGAGAGAGAGTGAAAGTGCTCAACATAAATCCTTTTACCTATTGGTCTACACTGCAGTTCACAGAGCAGAGGAGAGGAGAGAAAGCCTTTCAGAATTGTTTGCTATATTTAAGAACAAAGTTTGGAGGAGTTATCCGGGTCTAACTCATCGTGTGTGTGTGTGTGGAAGAGAGAGAGAGAGAGAGGTAAAGTGTATGGGTGTGGGTGGGCGGATAACGTAAGGCTCAGTTCAAGCAGAAGTTTGAAGAAGATTAAAATTGTCAAGAGAGATGCGAAGGGGAGGGTGGGAGTAGAAAAGAGGAACTGGAGTGTTCTCCAGCAAGACCTACGATTATGACTACAACTAGAAAGTTTATACAAAAATACACACATACATACACGTATAACACATATGTGTGTGGCAAGGAGGGGGTGGGTGGGCTACAGTGAGTGTGTGTGTGGAGCTGAAATAACTTTTTGTTTCACTATCTGCAATAATACTGTGAATGGCTCCTCGACACACACACACACACACACAGTAGAGCACAGAGGAGAAGAATGGGACTGAGAAAACAAGAAATCTTTTAATTTTTCCCCTCCCTCCAAAAGTGTCATGTACGCCGAAGAGATAGGAGGATCAAAAGTGGTTTAAAGAGAGTTCCCTCCAAGAATAATTGTCTAAAAAGTCTGTTCAAAATAACCATAACATTATGTAGACGGAACTCTTCACTCTTTTCCCCTCTAGCTAGCTGCCTCAAGTTTCTTCTCCTCTTCCTCCTTTATACCTACCTACATACTACACACACACGGCCTGACTACTGTGTACATTATTCTATGACTCAACTAGTTTTTCTTAAAGTAAGATGACATGTAATTATAATCAACGCCCAGACGACCGCACTAAACACCAACTTTCTTGAACACAATCCTTCCAACTTGTTTCCCAAAAACTTTTTTTCTTCTTCACATCTGAATGTGTGTCCTGTGTATGCTTGTGTGTGTGTACAGAGGAGTATAGCACACACACGACACTCACACACCACAATTAATGATCCACATATTTTTAATTCACAATACACAATCTTTCCAAATTTCTCAATCCTCCTCCTCCTCCTCATTTTTTTATGACTGACTATCCCACAACTATAAAAACTAATGATGATTACTGTAAACCACATTAATTTGACCTCAACATCGTCAACATCATCCTACACCCCCATTCATCCACCCCCAAATTTTTAGAACATTTGCCACCAAAAAATAAGAATCCTCACCATACCTATTTTTGAGCGATGACTCTAGTAGTCACTCTACCTCACAAAATTGAAACAGAAGTACACCGGAGGAAGAGTAGAGCAGTAGGTAGTGATTTTACAGCTAATTTCGATACTGTCAACTGTGCCACCGTGTCAGTAGCCTCCATCGAGTGTGTTTAGATTTATTCGGTGATCCCAGAAGTGTTTGTAAGGTGTGAGGAAGAGAAGATGAGATCCAACTGTATGTATTTGTATGTGTGACGATATACTCAATATTTTCAAAAAATGCATGAGACATGAGGTTCCTCAAGCATTAATTAGATTTAAAATACATATATATATAGGCCATGGACACGGGGATAGAGGTAAATCTCATTAAATTTCCCCTGATGAACTTTACATTTCCCAATATCCCTCTCCACACACATAGACAAGCACAGGCACACTTTACACACACAATACAATTTGTATATTCGCTGAATTCACATTACATTAGTTTGAAGGAAGGGAAGCAGCGCAGCGGAAAAGTACATTAAATTATGAGAGTGAAATTCTAAAGCCGCTCCCGACTCTTCCCTTCTCTTCGACGACTCTCTATCTATGTTTGACAGATAGGGAAGACACGTGGAATAAATACTAAACTTCCCTATAACTTTGCCATCCTCACCACTTCTAATTCTCTCTTCCTCCTCCACCTCCTCCTCCTCCTCATGGTACATCTACATACCTATTACATTTATGCCCACAAATCAATATTCCAGATCCCAACCAATCTACCACAGCCAACAACATTTTGAGTCCACATTGTTTACATTATAGATATACAGGAGGAGAGGAGCGTAGAAAATGATAATAATAATAGACGAGAGTGTGGGAGGGAACACTCATAATTATTATCCCTTTCAATAATATGAATAGACAGAAATAGTTTCAGTCTGTTCAGTCCCAAAAGTTGGAGTCCGTGACGGCCTCTCTCTATCTTTCTCTCTCTCTTGTTCTGTCTGTATAGATTTTCCCAAGTGGGGAGAACGACAATTTCTTCTCTGGACACTTTTCCCCATCCAACTGGAAATCTTTATTTCATGACAACCTCCTTCTCTCTCTCTCTTCTTCATCGTTGAATATAACGTATTTTCGGAGCATGGTCAGGGCAGTCTGGAGACTGCACCACACTTTATCTTGATGGCGAATTACATTCGTACACAATACAAAAAAAGTATGTAAGGTTTTCCTTAGCCATAACTCCACTACCAAATTTATGCTCACATTTATTATGCATCCATTGTGTACCATGATATTGGCATAAAGCAATGGCTGCTGAGAAAATGACAGTCAACTTACATAAATTTTCAAAGGGAGCTGACATTGTCATTGTATTGTGCAACATTCAAGTTATCACCATACACCACACACACAGACAGAGACACACATTTATAATATGTTTGCAAACTCACTTATGTGGATTAGCCACACACAGACACACACACTCATTTTGAGAGTGTCTGCCTAACTACCAACTATGTGAATTAACTGCATAGGTAACAAAAGTCATGTCACTATCTCTCTCTCTCTCTCTCAATTTTCCACATAACGTGGATTTAATTGACGTTTAACTACTTTCAGTCGACACTAGACCAAAACTAGTTATTTCCATATTTGTATGAAATTCAAATCAATCTTTCTCTCTGTCTCTCCTTCGTTTCTGAGTTCTGTCTGGCTATACGTTCACCCACATTTTTTCCTAATCCCTCAAATAATTTAACTGTCGACTGTGTCTGTACTTTGGAAAAAATAAATATAAAATGTCAAAAGCAGTGATCAATTTTCTTCCCCCCAAAAATATTAAACTAAAATAGAAATAGAAACTCCAAAGCCACTAAAACTGAAATTTTTGTTCAAAATTCCGTTGGAGTAATCGTCGTCATCATTTGGCACATGACTGTAGCGTGAACAGTCACTACCACCATCACCACTAAATATTGAACAGAGTTGTAAGTTTGATAGTTACATCATCCCTTTCTCTCTCTCAAACTTTGCATGGTACAAAATTGTACACGATAACACAGAGTCTACAGGGTGCAAATACACACACACACAGCATTTTCGAATTTAGCCAGCGGCCACAAAAAACGACAACAACAGAACAGCCAGCACACTTAATTGCACACTCTTCATCTATTACCCTGACAATACCATAAGAATAAAGTTGATACTCTTGATGGATGCATGCAACTTTTTTCTTCCTATTTATTTATTTACTCCATCTTCAGTACAGAAGGTAATGTCTGTCATTAACATATTATACCCTCACACACTTAAATATATTATCGTATCGTGTCTTGTACTACATAGTATCCTCATCTGTGCAATTATCTTGGAGAGCAATCCCTGACCTTGAAGATGATTGTTTTTTTTTGAAATTTTCGAATCAGATATCAAAGTCAGAAAAAAAGAAGTTTAATAATAATCATGAAGTGGAAACTCGACTTGATTTGTATTGTTATGTCAAAAGGAAAAGAGAATTGAGATTGGGTTTGTCCCCTCCTCATGTCATCAACATTCAACAAGACAAAGTACATTGTATTGTAAAAAAGATAAAGAGAAACGCTTGCTTTATCCTCAGTTGTACTGTAGTAAGTTACTGACCACACACAATTCTCAATTATAATTCAATTTCTACGCAATTTATTTAAATCTCCCTTCAGTGTATGTTGATAGACCAATTCAGAAAATTCTCCATCCATTCTATTTCTACTAGTAGCACTCGCCCATTTCAACTTCCATATCCTTGATAGGATGAAGGTACCCAAGTGTAGCCAAAACGGCTGTTCTCTCCATCTCTCTAGTAGCTAGTTCTCTTGTAGTTTAAAATAGCTATTTATATGCTCCCATTCGCAGAAATTTGTATTGATGGTGTATGTACATTTCCCCCGAGATTCAACATTATGGCTAGAGAGCAATAAAATTCATTGTGTGTGTGTCTGGACTCTGTGTACTGATTTCTCTCTCACAGCAGAGTCCCTCGTGATCCAAGCACATCCACACACACGCTGTACTGTGTGTGTGTGTGGTGTATATATAGATGGAATAAAACAGACAAAAGAAAATAGAGCAATTCAAAGACACTAAAATGCATCCAACGAAGGTCGTCCTGCTATTCTGCTGTTCGCAGAATTGCACTGCAGTTTGACTGGGTGTGAGTCTTGGAGAAAAAGTACATGCACTCAGTTGATGATCAAAGATGTTTTAATATCTTGACTTCACGTGGCTTTTCCAAGTCAAATACCGGGACACACGCGTTCACACACATACATAAATATATAGAGTATAGACAAACTGTAACTGTTACAGTGTAACAACTATTTGTCTTCACAATACATTCCCCAGTTCCGCCTACGGTCACACATTTTATGTCAATTCTTGTAGCTCCAATCTTTTGTGTGTGTGTGTGTGTGTGTGTGACAAGTGTACAAAAAGTGATTTACCCCTACCGATCCCAATAAACGAAGAGAGAACATTTCTATTGTTACATTTTTTGGCCGATTAATGAGTCGGAACGACAATATTGGGTTTGGAAAGAGGGAGAGTGAGGAAAGTACAAAAATATAGATTTCATCATTGTCAAACGTCAAATGGAGTAATGACTTCATGATGAATGTGCAAAATATAGAAAATTGGGCAGAAGTAAGAGAGAGATGCTAGTAAAAACAAAAATGTTCACACTGAAGTGTCATTCGTGTACCGGGAATAATTAAAGTGTCTTTTCCTCCTGTTCGATGCTCTTTGTTGGAGTCATGAATTAATGTAAATGTAAAAATAATTAAATGATGAAAGTTCTTCCTTCCCCTCCTCCTCCTCAAAGAGAATAGAGGCACAAATTGGAGGAGCTTATGTGTACAGAATAGTACAGATGTATAGGTAGCAGGTACTGTGTACAAAAAAAGAAGTCAGCTGTATAATATTATTAACATTGTGTTATGTCTGGTTCGTGCAGGTTGTAATTAGAGAATTTGAAACTTAAATGTAGTTTGATGACAGTTGACTGCAGTGCACTGTGTACTATAGGAATAATATTGTGAGTACAAAAGTTGGTTACAAAAGTGTAAAATTATGTGGTACTTCAACTTTAATTGTCCCTCTCTCTCTCTCTCTCTCTCTCCTAGTTGTGTTGTGTAGTTATGTACCTCTCTTCTTTCTGACATCCTTTTCTATTAAATTCTCTCGTCCTCGTCACCCTTTTTTCAATTTCCATGTCCAATTTTATCTACCATTTCTTTCTATATTTTTTTTCTGTGTGCAAATAATGTACCACTAATCGTAATTAGTCCAATTATTCAATCATTTGACAAAGTCTGAAATCCTTTTTGTTGTACTTTAATTTACATGATCTTTTTCTTCTGTCTGTCTACTTATTTCAACTTTCACATCGTACATTATAGTATGAACTGAGATGAACTAGCACAAATTAACCGGCCTTCGGTTAACTTTTCCTCAATAAAATTTCTTATTACGCTGAAAGATATAATTGTAAAAGAAGCGCAACGAAATGTTTTTTTGGATTTTTGCAAGTCGTAGGGAAGTAAAGTTGACTGGGAAAAATTTTTTATATAAAAATATGCGTATTATTCAGTGTAAACAATTTAGTACTTTATTACTCTCTCCAGTACGAGGAAAATGATTATTGAATTTCAAGACAGTTATCAAGAGGTTGGGAAAGAGGAAACTTTGGATGAATTCTCATATTTAAAAATAATTCAATTTAACCTGGACGTCTAATTTCCAAAACAAAATCAGTTCAAACTTTTATTGTTGAAGACTAAATGGAGGAGACTTTAATAATACAAAGAGCCTCCTAAAATTTAGTTCAGTTTTTTTGAAACAAAAACGATCCTGTCAAATTGCCTTTATATAAACATATCACCCACCCACCCATAAACACACAGACACAGACAATTCCTCATGATTCTAGACTACAATGATCGGAACTTTACTGCGAATGTAGGAAAAGGAAAACGTGTATCAAGTATCAAGAAGAAAATGACGTTAAGTCCAAAACGCCCAAACAAATTATGCGATTGAAAAGGAAAATCATGCTGGAATTTAATCATGCTGCTTAATTGAAGGAGAGGGTGGGGAAGGTATGTGGATAACATGCAGGTCATCCACGTGACCTGTCTACAATGTTTGTTACCATAGGTTAAGTTTTGCATGATGTGAAATGAGAGCACCAAGATTTTCTCACAATGTGGATAATACACTTCGACGAAGAGAGAGACAGGGAGAGAGAGGAAACGTCATAAAGAACTTGTGTTAAACAAAATAATTTTGCAAAAAAGAAAACAAACACACAAGTCAGTCAGACTGCATCACAACAAGAAGAGAGAGAGAGGGAGAGCGTGCAACCGTAACAGTAAAATTGTTCACACGGCCGGAAGACACACACACACTACAGAAAAATGTATAATTTATAACCCTAAACTTATATCTAGTGTATAGTGTATGTATCTAAAATATAGTTACTCTTTTTTCCCAATTTCTCTTTCACAAAAATTTTAAATTGAACTCACAATCATTTGAACCCTCTTCCCTCCCCTCAAACACTGGGACACTCTCCTAAGTATTCATTTCTCATGTATACACTGATCATTGTTAAACTGGGCATAACCATAATAATATTGTGTGTGGAATGATCATTTTACTAGCAGCCAATGGTGAAATTATATAGTCATTCGATAGAATGATGAGACTATTATATTAATACTATACATTTTTCAAACAAAACTTACATGCTCTCATGATTTCCTCTCTCTCTCCTTATCTTGTTCTCTTCTCTTTCTTCAGCTCCCCTCTGGCCCTCTTTGCGTATTTGGGATATTTGACTATTACACTCACAGTCAAAAGTTTTTGCACTCAAAAAACAAAGTTAAAAAATAATTGTACAAAAGGAATCCTCCTTCAAAATGCTGTTGCCTGTACACTGTAAAATACACAGTCCAATTCTATTCTGCAAACTCTACTTGACAGGACAAGTCAACTAGAAAAATAGAACACATGTACAAACAAACACCCTTCAAAACAAAACCAAAGATGATTTTTATGTTAAAAGAAAATCTTGAAATCGACCATCAAAGCACACTCTCTCCCTCACACACGCAACAAGGGTTTGTTATTTTTCGTTGCTGCTGCTCTTGTGATTACATGTAATGAGTTGGATCAACACAAAAATGTAAAATAAAAACTGAGGGAAATTATTAGTTAGATTATTTTGCTACTCCACGTGCAACTTTACACTGGGCCTCCTCCACGAAACTCCTAATAGAACTCTGTAGTACACAGTATCTAACTGGGGTATGATTGAGTTGTGTGTGTGTGTGTGTGCAACTGACACTTCCATGAAGACAAATTCTACCACGCAACTATATATAATCCAAACACAAAAGTTACAACATGAGAGTTAAAGGCTTGAGCAGAGAGAGAGAGAGGGAGAGGAAAAAAATTATTGTACACCCCAAAGAGTTTATTTTATACAATGGATATTGAATGGAATATCATTATGGGGAGAGCAAAATGTGTTCCTCAAATACACACAGACACACACACACACGGCAATTATACACCATACACAAATAAACGCATTCTCTATATTGAGTACATCTTTACATACAAATTGTAGTATTGCTCGGATGTATTTACACCTGATCAGAATTTTTGTACATGTCCATAAAAATAAAGGAGCCACAGTACTCGCCTCCTCCTCCTCCCTCATACCATATTCAATTCTTTCGTGTAATGTACACAACAGTCAGTCCATGAGGAAACAAAGATAATATACCGTGTGTGTGTGTGTGAATAGATGTTTTAAGCCAGAGAGAGAGAGAGAGACGAGTGTATATGATTTCGTAGGGAAAATGCAAGTTATTCTAATAGATTTTTGTGGGATGAAAAGGCCTTGAGATCCCAACTTGGCGTAACTTTCAACCACACACACACAAACATATACCTACGATGGTTATACAAGTACTTTGTAATATTCTTATAAATCATGCTTTTTAACTACATACTTTTTGGTGTGTATGTGCAGTTTAAATTTAAATCCACAAACCAATTCATTACCCATTGCATACATAATAATTATAAATTCATCGTACAGAAAGTCAGTCCACAAAAAAGAGGTTGGGACTCACAACTGCATAGGACAATGCCATACACGACCATAATACACAGACAACAAAAAACAACATCACTTCGTATTCAAATTGAAAGACACAGTCCCAAAGAGAGACGAGTTGTAGAATGTAACTACGCACAAAAATCTAATGTAACTACGTACGATTTGCAAAATGTGTACAACATGATGATGATTTGTCATCGTCAAAATTGTATACACACACCACACACACACAAACACCGTAGTCAGGACTTGACAACCACGTACGATGAGGACAATTGGACACACAGGCTGTTATAGCTCAGGGTTTGTTACACCATGTCGTGGACGACCGTATTCAGGAGGACAATACGAGAATACACCACAAGGGACATTAAAAGAAGTCGTTCGACCGAACAAAACCAAATAGTATAATTATCATGAATGAGGGGTTCTCCATGTTTTGAAGAATACGTTGACCCGCCTTGTAAAACACACAATAAGTATTCGCCTCAATCTCCTACACATTAAAGTTGTATGGATAGAGTAATTATGTATTAGTCATTCACACCTTTCATACACGTATATTGTGTGTGCAAAACACAACACTCATTGTATTGTACAATTTGTATCACAACAAACAAACAACACTAGATAAATACGGACTATGCTGGTCTATACGATCTTACGTTACATAGTATGTGTCGACGGTTCATTAACTTTTGGCAGGGAACCCCATACAAAGGTGTAAAAAAATATCGAATTATTATGTAAAGAATTGGAGACACTGTGTGTGCATTGCATAGTGCGTGGAAGTGTGTGTGTGTGCTGAACCGAAGTTGATTTTTACTTTTTTACACCCTAAGCACTACATCTGTAAATACAACATTCAGATTCATATCAATATCAGCACATTTAGAGAACACAAAAAATGTGTGTGTGTGTGTGTGAGGCTTTGACCTTTAATTTCGAAAGTTTAGACCCTTCAAGACTCACAGAGTGTGTGTGTGCGTGTGTGTATTTGTGTGTTTAAGATAAGGACCAACTCTGACTAAATACTTTACTTTTATTTATCTCACTCAATCCATTCAAAAAATAAAGATCAAAGGGATCTAGAACAATGGCAGTTAACAGACTGAATCATGATGATGACGATGAGGATTTGCTCATCAAAGTGTTCATAATAAGAGTGGAAAATTAACGACAATTCTAATTTATATTATCTGTGGGATGAAGCAAAATCTTCATTTTCACAGTCAGTCATTCTCCTCTCATGAATCTCTCGGCGTCTCTCTTCATTTTTCTAGTTCATGATCGTGACGGGAATTTCATTTTCAATCCTAAACTGGGTTCCTCATTTAATTTATCTCATCATCCATTTAATATACCATTTAATAGTGACGATGAGAGATGTTATAGCCTTATTAATTATTTTAAAAATTCATTCACAAAAACCTTTCATTTCGAAATATTCTCTTGTTTTAACTACACACACTTTTTTCCATCTCTTTGTTTTCCAGAATTACAGAAAGGTAGACTCCATTCATCTCCATTCTTCTCTCTCTTTTTGTATGATCCATTTGTATGATCATATTTACTATGTGGGTATATGACGGCGTTGTCCAGACTTGAACAATGTCAAATGAAATGACATTTCTGACAAATAGCTTGACACTAGTATTACTCAGTAATCCAATATATTATACTACTAGAGCATTTGCAGCCTGCTACGCAGACTGTGAATCAATTTTATAATGTACACTTTGTCTATATAATAATTTGGAGGGGTTTAAGCAAGTTTATACAACATCTTTCCCTGCAAGTAAAATCTAAAACAAATCTACTTTACGCCTATAAAAATAAGTTGACAAATTTAGACAAAATTGATGTCAAATGATAGGTATTTGTCACAGCTCAGGGAAAGCAAAATTTTATTTTTCTGTTCGAATGAAGGCATGGCCGGCGAAAACTGGTGTCAGCCTTCAGTATTTTCACATCCTACGAAACCAACTTAAAACAACCAAACTCCAACACAAGAAAGTGTTTTGTAAATTACCTGTTAGGTAAGAGGCAGTAACAATTTCTCAACAGAATGAAAAATTTTTCTATCATTAGACACCAATTTTGTCAATTTATTTTTATTCTGTAAAGTAGATTTATGTCACTTGATACTCTCTTCTTTTTGGGAGGGCCTTTGCCACAAAAAACAGACAGGGAAAAATAGTGACGACGGAAAAAAAGGTCTGCCTGGGAGGGTTTCGAACCTGTGATCTCTGGGTTGCGAGTCCTAGTAGTTGCTATTGGACTAAAGCGGAAAAAACCGAAAATCCTTATTTTCGGGGATTAAAATTCGGATTTAGGATCCCAAAAGAAAATTTGCACAACATCTTATAGGGATCAATGTGTGCGCCAAGTTTCATGAAGATCCATGCACAGAGAAAAATTTGTATACGGTTACAAAAAATCGTATTCCAAATTATTATATAGATGTGTACTCACAGATATTTGCAAACGAAAGGATGAGCAAAAAATATATTTCCTGGAAATGACAAAATGTATGTAAGTACATAACATCTCAATACACGGATCCACAGACACACATTCACAAAAAAAATAGTTCCACGGTTCCAGTGTCATTCAAGACGTACAAAATAGTTTCACGCGATTCATGTCTTTGTGCTATAAAAAAATTTTACCGTTCTTTTTTTCCCAAAAGGCATTTTCACACATCAGGACTTCCAGGACTCACTCAAGTACACTACATGAGTACTAGTACTACTAAATGGGTTAAGTGCAAAAGGTTTGTATGGTATGATGAACTTGTACAGTGGAAACCACATTGATATACAAAATTCATTACATTTATTTTATTCTATATGGATTGGATGGTTTATCGTTTGGCTGTCAAAAACCACAATAAAATGTCGAAACGTGACAGGACGGGAGCTCAAACCTTCAAAGTCCTACTTATTTTTTTCCCTGAACACTTCAAAAGAGCACATGTATATTTGTGAAATTGTCCTCAACTAGCCCTGACCCTCCTTCCTGATCCTCCTCCAGACAGACACACATGACACACACGACGTTTTGCGCAACAATGATCGGGAGCAAAAAACAATTCGTCAGAAAAAAAGTAAAAAGAATTTTTGCGCAAGGTGGTTAAATTTAGTACCGCAGAAAGTAAACGTTAAAGTAGTGAATAAAAATGGTATTTGTATGATCGTGTTAGCTATTTAATCTCTAAATATTTTCATTATCCTCATTGCTGTCGTTTAAAATTGCTCCCGTTCAAAATACGTCTTTCTCCTTCAGTGCTTGCACACACACATAACATAATAATTAAAATACTTGAATTTCACATGTCAAAATTGTTGTGGGTTGTTCCACACACACACCGTCACTCACTCACAATTTATCATTAATTAATAAAACCTAATATAGCCACCCCTGTCCATTAACCCAACAGTTAATAATAATAACCTAATGTGTCGTTTTTAGGATGTAACCAAACACAAGATTATAACGTAACACAAGTCACAATCACGGCTTGATGTCTGGAAAGTTCATTCCACATTAATGTAAGAGTTAAATATACACAGAGACGATTGAGATACATACTACATACACACTGTAATTACTATCTCTCTCAGACTGTGTGTGTGTGTGACATCCTCTTGACTGTACAAACTATTTGCAATTTGGACAGGTATTGTTAGTAGATGCAATACATTAACCTCGTTAAGTCAAACTACAAGTTCATTATACTTTTTTTGTCCTCTTCTCCTTGTACATTTTGTAAACAACAAAAGGTCCCAATATATTCTGTTAATGTACACAGTACACAGCGTGTGTGTATGTATGTGTGTAGGAATAGAAATGGAAATGGAGAAAAGTTTTGAGAATTATAACAACAACAACAGAAAAACTCCCTTCTCAACCAAGATGTACACTTTGTGGTTAGCACGTACAGATTTTTAATAAGTATCCTTTTCCTCCATTTGGAATACATAAAAATTTAAATAGAATCAAGAAAATACAACCATAAATTTTTCTTCCTTCTCTTGTTCCCTTTATCAAGATTTTACAGGGTCCTGTGATGTTCAAAAAGGTCTCTCCTTCAGAAAGTCTTTTGTTCCTTTTCTTGTCACAACCTCACGCTCACAGTTGAAAGCCAACAAGGATTAGAAAGGAGAAGGAAAAACCTCCCAGATCCCCCGTAACAGTTGAAGAATATTAAATGACTCTTTATGTCCCTGTTCCTCCCTCCTAAATCTTGAAATATTGATTTTCCCTTTGCAATCAATATTATAAATGAACACACACACATTCACAATCCTACATTTACATCCTGTACAGAGTACAACGGAGCGTTAATTTCCTTCAGGTGAAAATATTTATAAGTCAAAGTCTTTGACTCCAAAAAAGAAACATGTCAAGTCAGTTCATGTGTGATATTTTGTTCAAAATTATTTTTATCCAATAAATTACATATTTACTTTCCCCTACAATTTATTTCCTGGATTGTTCACACACACACACACACACAAGCAAAGACTGCAGACATGATATACAAAAAAAGATAATAGAAATAGAGAAAAGGTGTGGTCTAGTTTAAATCACATTCCAATTTTCTAATTTTTTACAACTGATAATATTTATTGAGAAATTGAGACGAGTGTGTGGGGGGCCGAAGAACCTGAGTTTTGTGTACAAAATGAATACGTTTTCCCAATATATGAAAATCTGGTTGTAACAAATAGAACATGTGATACATACAGTAAAAAGTTTACACAACTTTCTACAACAAAGTTTGAATGTAAACTTTACAACATACACTATTTTGATTGACTGTGTCAGAAGGTATCCTACCGCTTTCGTACTGTACTTCATGGTGTGTCAATAGCAGGAGGTGAACAAGAAAATTTTAATAATAATCCTCTTCTACACACATTATTTCATTATATTTATTGCGTACTGTGACATGACATGGGGAGTTTTAAACAGGTTGAAATTACCTATATAATAAATATTTACCTCACACAATCTCAAATCCAGACAAGACTCGGACTGTACACGGAAATTTTGTTTAAACCTGTTAGACTCAGCTTGACACTATTACTTTTGTCTTATTCTCACTTTAATCTGGTATTCAGCAAATAAAATTATTAAACCTATTACGGCATCATCATAATTTTGCTAATGTTTCACAATTTTTTATAATATTTATTGTATATCAATTATTCTGTTGTACACTTGATTGGAAATTAATGTAAATTATCAATTCAATAGTCTTCACATTTACCTGAGCTCTAATCAGGTAACATTATAAATGTAGTAGGATGCAATATATTTTACATAGCAAAGTTTAAAAGAAATCATTTTTACGGTGAAAACTCATGTTCTTCGCCTCTCCGCCATAAAAAATTGATTTAGGAAGAGCCGGAGAAAAACAGATGAATGTAGACAGAGAGTAATATGGGATCCTCATGAGGGAGGATTTAATTCAGTCTTTATTACAAAATAATGAAAGTGAAATGGTGCACACACACACTCCCTCTCTACCATGGTGGTTCAATTTCCTTTTCTCGGAGGACGTGTACGTCCATGGGGTACCCCGTCTCGTGTCTTATCTTTCAGGCGGAGAAGAGTGCTTCAAATGAGTAGCATAAAAAGTATGGTGAAAGTTGATGGAGAAATACACAAGAGGAGGAAGGGAGAGAAAGAGAAGGATATTCAATGAAAAAATATAATGGCATGAGCAAACGATCAAAAGAACAAGAGGGAGAGAGGGAGGCTGAAAGAGATGTTCGCCAGAAATCTGGGAAGAGTAAAAGCAGGAGAGAGAGAAAATGAAAGAAAGGACCAACTTTCAGGCATCAATTCAGCGTGAGAAAAGAAAAGTCTGGGTGCGTGTGTGCATGTGCGTGTATGTGTATCTCCATATTACTGAAACACACATGTACATATTTACTGTGCCAGGCTGTTGTACACTCTGAAGAAGGACACATGTATAATAAGAAACTTCTTTTCCCCGCTTTTCTCCTCCTCCTTTCTCCACCTTTTCGAATCACATCACAACTCAGGATCAAAAACTATAAGGGGAGTACTATGTAACAGAGAGGATCGTTTTTACAGTGGCCAGAGAATAACCTACTCTCCTACTATTGGATCACATGGCCAAGTACAAAATTGTGTACGTAACGTGTGTGAGAGAGAAAGAGTCGAACTGTAAGTATTGAATCTCAACAATTGTATTATATGATGTGAAAAAAAGGAAACGACTTTCTCCATCCCTTTCTCTTCTAGAAAGATGACTTAAAAAATATGAGATCTAATTGAAAATTTGCAAGAAATTGCACATCTACACACGCCCTTCTACTCTCTCTCTCTCAAGTTTAGAGTCTAAACAATAATGTCTAAATACAGCTCCTCCATATTTGTAGAATGTGTGTTTGTATTTACCGTAATTGCATTATTTACTCAGAAATTGTGAGCGTATTTCTTTTATTCCTTCTCAGAAATCTAGAGCTGAGAATATTTTTGAATACGAGTTTAGAAGACCAGGACCACAATTACAGCAATTACGGTATACACTTTGTACGACTATGTAAGCATTGAGAATGATTGTGACTACAAAAGAAAGCACTTTCTTTGCTTCATTTCTTCCTCACTGCCCAGTATCTCTATATTCGATCATGGATGGATGTGTGTGGAAAGTTGAACAGACGTATGTAATGTATAGGTGTGTGTGTTTCCCAGATTGGTTTCCAACATCTCCAAATTTATTACATTTTTTTCTCTTACAAAGAACAAAATTCAATTGAAAATTGAAAAAACATTTTTTCGGAGAAGAATTGGATTCTCTCCTGATTGATACGGATGGTAAACTCTCTGTGTCCCTTGTCCTTATTACATCTATAAATAACACATCAAATTAAAAAGTTTCTTAACCTTTGAGTACCACTGTCTATCTATGGAATTCAATATTGGAATCAAAGAGTAAGGAACTGCATACATGTTATGAATCCAACCAAGCTGATTCTATTTCTTGACTACTCAACATGTTTCTCCCGGATGAGTGGTAGTGAACTCATGTCATTATACAAGACCTTTATAGTTGAGTACCTTTATGAGTCACCCTGGAACTATTGAACTACTTGACCCTAGCTTTAGAGAATCGACCTCGGTGATTCCAATAGACACAAAATATCAGAAAGATAACACCGTTTTGATCACTTTTTGACCTCCAGAGGTCAATAATTTGGAATTATTTCAACTCGCGCGCTCGCTAAATCCTTGTAGTGGAGGGAATATTTAAACACTATTTTCTGGAATATTTTTTCTCTCGTCAATTTTTCTTTTCTGTCGTGTTGTTTGTCTTTAACTTTTTCGATGACTCTTTGACACGACGAAAATGAAAAATTGTCCAGAGAGAAAAAATAATGGTATTCAAGTATTCCCTGTGACCAGGATGAACAAGTTGAAATTAATTATTTTTCAAGGTGAAAAAAGAGATCGAGACGGTGCTATTTGCTGGATATTTAAAATTTTTGAGAATCATCGAGGAGAATTCTGTAAAATTACGGACAAGTGGATTGACCTGCGGGTAAGAGGAGCGTTAGCGACTCTTGTTCTGTTAATGATCAATGTTATTTCGTACATTTGAACACATTCCCAAAATCACTTTTTACTCTCAACCCATCAGGAAAATAATCTGTGTACATTTCCCTGTCATACAAATACATATTGTGAAAGCAATGGGGTCAGTCATTGTTTCCAATAGGGAAAAATCGCTGAATTGACACCTCTCAATGTCGGTCAATGTTATTTCACCCGATATACACAATTTTTTATTGACACACTCACTTCCCCTTTTCTTTCTCTGTCTCAAGTATCCAGATATGTACACATGGTGCTTTCCATTTAAAGATTTTTTTGATCCTTCACAGACCACATTCAACATAAAATGTACATTGTGCATTCTGTCTTTCACATATACCTAACTAGGAACAACATAAAAGTTCCACACTCACTCAACCTATTCTAAGAGAGTTATAAAAAAAACCTTGGAAAAAATGTGCAGATTACATGGTTCATTCGGGATTTCCCTCAACCAAATATCTGCACTACATTTTTCTCCCTGATATACACTCCAAATGTTTACATTTGCATTTTGCTCACTACTCGTCAACCAGGGCTTGACCCACTTCCACGGTTTTCAGTTTTATTCTCAGACTAAACTTGTGTAGTGATGACTAACATTCCCATTTTTTTGTTTGGGCTTCATAAATCCTATCAACTTTACTTTCAAGAAATTATTTTTTTAAAAATACAAAAACGTATTTTTTCAAACACGTGTAGGTATAATACATTCGTTAGCAGGAACGAAGAATGGGTAACAAATTACAGTATCACTCCAGGTCTTCCTTCCTCTCTCAACTAACGAAAGCTAAAATTAATGACCTTCACCTCCACATTTCGTAATGTCAAGCATGAAACGGTACTGTACAACCAATGCAATAAAAAACTGGATATATTACGAGGAAGTATGCATGTTGTAATATATATTCAGGAAAAACTTGTAAAACTTGGGCTGCTAACACATGCTTGGTGAATTGAATGGCTTGAAACTTCAACTTCCTCCCCTCCACACACACACACTACACAGTCTTCTACCCTACTTTCTCTCCAGTTTCATTTTCACTTGACTTCCCTCAACCCACTCCCGTCAACCCTCAAACGTGTGTGTGTCTCAGTGAGACATTATGATGCAATAGAAAAAAGCACCCACATGGAGATGATCCATGCATACTAGCACCACATACATTCAAAATAATCGTCTACTTTCTTAGCTCCAAAGAAATACAGTAGAGTCGAACAGTTAATTTTACCCATGACTCCAGAATACTCCAGATACACGTAGTTCCTTCATGCACCAGACACACAGCATAAAGACAACGGCAGAGAGACATAAATTGAAAGATAGGAGGATTATCTAAGCCGAAACTGTGAGAGAGAGAGAGTGAGAGAAAAGTATTCTTTAGTATCTGTAACTACTTTGGAGTCAAGAGCAGAGACATAAGAATACTATACGAGGATCACAATAATAATGAAGACAGTAGTATAAACTACACATGGTAAAGAAAATCCTACTCTCTCTCTCTCTTTTCTTGTTTCACTACAACTACTTTTCCTATCACCCAACCCAACAGCATCTTATTTCCTCATGTGATGTGGTATGTGTGTGTGTATTGAGCTGCAAGAACAAAGTCCCGCTGAAACTGCCACTGACACCGTTCTCATGTCATTTTCGGGGAGAGAGATAAAACACACCAGGAGCGAGAGCGAGAGAAAGAAAGAGAAAACCATCCTCTCTTCATGTTCATATCCCATTCTTTCATCCATTTACACACTCTAAAATGTGATTCATTGGATCCTTCAGTCAGTCCTGGCTCTGCAAAATTTCTTTCTTCCTCTCTCTCTCTCTTTCACTCATTCATATTTTAAATGAAGGATCCCCTCTCCACTTATGCATGTATATAGAATTTACTGTGGAGTGTGGACATACAGAAAGGGATATACAGATGAATTTACACGCATAAAGAGCCGCATGACTGGTTCCGTTATGAAGGAATCAATTGAAGAAAAAAAAAAGAAATTCCAACTTTTAAATTCTCCCCTTTTCTCCAACTACAAAGTCCTCACTTTCACAAAATGTGCTATCCAAATGGCTAATGGTATGTGAGAGTCCATATCTTCTAGCACATTAGTATTTAGAGACATTTAGGGAGACACCCATTCTAGTCTGTGAAAGAAAGGAGAGAGAGAAAGAAAGTGCCTATTTGGGTGTGAACTGCTTTTCTTCCTCTCATAATGTCCATGACATGGAAATAACTATGTTGAGACTGGGATACTTCAAGGGGGTTTAAAATCGGTTGAAATTATTGCCAAAGCTGGCTACTCATATTTTGAAAGACTCTGGATCAGTGTGGAAGACTGAAAACAAATTATGGCCTAATTTAAACCTAAACATGACATACCAGTATGAGTAGGCTGTACAGAGTAACCTAATTTGGATATAATAATACAAAAAATTCATTTTACAACCTTGATACTACATGCAAACACTGTATTTTGCACAAAGCATCTTCAATATTTACACAACTCACATCCGTCCCAGACTGACAGTTGAGCTAAATCAGTGTCCACTTTACCCCGACTAAACAGTAGCTTTCGGCAAAATTGATGACATCCAGGATTGAGAGAGAATAGACAGGAGATTACCATGAAACTCTAACCAAATATTCAATGTTGCTCGTAAATCATGATTTGAGAGATGAGAAAAATAACAGAATAGCTGTAGTAAGGAAATTTTTTTATATGGTACAATAAAATTTAGAATAGCTTGAAATTTGCTAAGTCCATGTTAGAAAAATGTATTAATTATTTTCAAAGTCTTGCCATTTTGAATCCCCTCCATACCAAATTGCCAAAGAATTAATCTCAATCAAATTGTACATGTGTAGTTAGTAGGAACAATTATTCAAATAGTCTGACAGATGCTCTTAACTAAATCAGTTTCTCGAAACCAATGTACTCTCACACTTTGCACAAAAAAATTATTGATGATGAACATCAGTCAAGGAAAATGCCATCCAATTTCCACCTACGAGGGGGATGAACGGTAGGGATTCCATCTTTACAAATTAATGTATACACCCATCATCAATAATGGTAGACACATAAAAGAAGAAAAATTAAACGAGACCCCCTTACAAATAACCATGTAGTACCATAATTTGGCTTATTGTGGTTCGTATAGTAAATGGAAAATTGTACATACATATGTCGACACTGCATTGTCCTGTGTGTTATGTAAACTTTGATATATGTTCTGAACCCAGGAGTCGAGTATGAACACCAAGTGACAGTTTAATGACACCACTTTTGGTAAGTTGGATCGACTGACAGCAGCAAGGATTTTTATTAATAGTTATAATCTCACAATAATAGGACATTGTACGAACGGGGAAATTGTGTACGAAATCGATTTTTATTAAATTTCAAGTATCGGAAGAGACAAAACGGATAACATGAGAGAGATTAAATCATCAAGTGGTTTTTATTCATATTGTCGTTTTATGTGTATTATTTATCCAAAAAATAGAAAGTTGGTCCACAGGTAACTCGTATCTACTGTAGATACAATATGTATGCACCACATTAGTAGGGGGTAGTTGTTGAAGTAGAAGAGATAATAGAGAGAGAGATGATTGCAAGATAGAGAAGAGTGAAGTATGTAAACAGCTTTACCTCCTACCGTCCTTCTTTTCCGTATTGTTCAAAATAAATTCATACTATTTTTACAGTGTCCCACAATAATAATAAAAAAAGAAACAAAGATACAGTCGAAGAGTAGTAGCAGCAGGCCAATTCACAAGATGTCAAAAACCTTTGATGACATTAAATGTATAATACCAGCTGAAAACTGAGGTTAGTTGTAAAGGCAAAACACACACACTACACACACACATGAGTATTCCCATGAAACACACACTACACAACAATAAAAACAGTATGGGCATAAGTGTACAGAAGATCTTAAAACTGACTGTACATAATATGATAGCATCTCACCCAAACGACTGTTATGTACTTTTTGTGTACTACAGCAAAATAACAAGGAATCTGTTTTCCCTTCTGAACTATGCATTTTTAAGACTTCTTTTTGTAAAAATAAGAGAAGGGAATTAGGTGGAAATTGTGTATGGGTAGTTATTTATTTTGTTGCTATTTTGCAAAGCACAATAGTCAGTGCTGACTGTTGATGAGTGGAGTAAATGTGCCAATTTTCCATTTTCTTTATTTACCGTGTCTAAAAATACAAATATCAAATATTTGTGCAAAGATAACAACACAAACTTCCTGTTTCAATTGAACATTACAAAAACCTCGTCAGAGAGTCGGGAAAATGTCTTTTTTTTAATTAAAAAGACACTCTCTCACTCTGTGGCTTGGAAGATTGGCTCCTTGACTGTAATTTCATTTTAAATTACATTTATTGTCATTTTTGACAAATAAAATTCATTCTCTTCGAGTTCTAATAGGACAAAAATGATGGATGGGTCATAGAGAAGAAATGAACTGAAGATCCAATTGTGGTTAACACTACTACAAATTTACAGATTGTGTCTTCTTCATCTTGTAAATATTTCGCGAAAATGACTACGTGTACTTATGTGTAACGTTAAATTAAAGTAGCTGAAAATTTTGATTGGGCAGAAGAAGAAGAAAATTAAACTTGGGTATCATTAAGCGGGGAGGAAAAGTCAAGTGGGACACAAACAAATGAAGCAAATATACAAAATTCCACTTGTTCATCAAACTTTCCTCTGTACAGGAGAAGTCAATTGACAAAGAATTTGAGAATCCTCATGTCTCCTACTTTTGTTTTCTCATCATTCCACTCACCATACAAACCCCAATCCTTGATACACTCTACATTTAATTAATTGTCTCAAATATTTAAGATTCAAAAGCCTTGACTTTTGCAAATGGTAAATGTATTACACCCGACAGTTTATTAATGGAAGAGGACTGAGTGCAACATCCTACAATATGTGGGCTCTCTGTCGACCCCTCAATGAGACTTGAAGCAATGAAGGTCTAAAGTCTACACAGGAAAAAATTGCACACACTGGAATTAGAACTTTGGCTACATACAATTAAAAACACTAGGGATCCACGTGCATGCATTTTTGTAGCTGATGTGTGTGTACACAATTTTTGGCACAGCTGAGTCGAATTTCCAAGAGAGAGATAGAGAGATTTTTCTTCAGCATGTTCTCTCAACAGTCTCAGACCTCTGTTCACACACACAGTGCAAACGCATCACATTACAATGATTGAATCTCATGACGAAGACTGAGCGGAATGTAGTGTCAAAGTCGAAAATGATCCGTCAGACTTGATGGAGTGAGTCTCGCTCGGGTATTTTGATCAATCAACTCAATCCCCCTCCCTTCATTATCAAATCCATTATGTTGTGTAGTGTGTGTATAATAAAGTACTTTTTGTACTCTCAGACAGACAGGGATTATGTTCTCATTCCAGACTAGAGTGTAAGTACATAGGTATATCACAGTGTACCATCATCATCCTTTATCCTTTGATCACTGACTACGTCGTATGGTGAAAGCTTACTTCTTCGTCTGTACTCCGAGAATTCCCTGTACTTATTGTAATAGCAAACAGACTAATCGGAAAAAATTTGCTGATTTTGCTACGCATTTCATGTTTATTGCACTTCTACTATGAGAAACGGAGCACAAGAATTGACAATGAATAAATTAAGGAAATGTGATACCTTCACATTATATTAATGTGCTTGTGTGCTTTCCTCGTGTTACGTGTGAATGACATAAGTTGTACAAATTACTCACATCATAGAACTGCACTTCCCATCCGTCTCCGTTCGTGGTCGTTTGAATTTGAAAATAAATTAAGCCCACGTTAAACCGTCCTCAGTGTCGATATGTAGTAGTTTAAATTGTCCAAAGATGATCACTTGGTGAGCACATGGAGGGAACGTGAATGAAATGTCAGAAGAAAGACGATCAAGATATGATTTATTTATACATACATACATATTCCATGTTCTCCTCCTCCACTACAAGTGTTGATTTTCTATTCACAATCCACGACAACACAAATATTCCGTGTGTGTAATGCTGTGTAGTGTAGAACCTTCCTTCCACACTCTTCAATTGTTTGTTGTACTTTTAAGACTTTAGACACACACAATGTTCCTACCTCGAACCAAGGAGACTCTAAATATAAACGGATATGAAAAAATTGGTCAAGCAAGGTAAAACTCTATAGGTTATTCCTACATTATTATTATTTTACAGTACATACAGTTTTGACTATTAGGGTTCACCCACAGTCCCATTGACGCACACACCACCAAAAATTTTTGACAAATTTGTGAGTGGCTACTACACTGCATCCTCACCTTGACAATACAAAGTGTGTGTACCTGCCGTTTCCAAATAAAATGATTTCCAATTTGTGTCGGGTACTGGTGACCTTATCCTTTTTGTCTCATTTGTTTTCGTATAAACGATTTTCAACCTTGCCTTAGCTTAGTACTTTGACTCGGCTGCTTGTGTTCGTGATAATTTTTGAAAAAAAAATTTTGTGATGATTTGTTCAAAAAGAATGTGTAAATAAAGAATACACACTTCACCCCACAATAATATTATCAATGCGGAATAATTCCGTCACTTTTTTTATGTATCGGCAGAGGCAGAGATAAACCTTGAATGAAGTTCTAGTTGCACTCTGCATGATGGAACAACGGAGTTTGGGCTTCCAAACATTTAATTACTGTACTACTGCTTTATAGTGTAGGCTTTTCTTCGCAGTAGATATAAAAACAATACATAAATTGTCATGTATATATGACGGCTACACTCATTCATATTATGTATTTACGCATCAATTCAATTAAGATTTGAATGCAGCTTGCAATAGTTTCTCACCATTCCTATGAGTCATTTCGTGTTTCAATGCTTGTTGAATGCAGTGTACAGCATTAGATAAAATGTACTCAATCAAAGATTATTATTTGTTATTTCAGGGAAGAAAAAAATGAAAGGTAAACACATTGATTTACAAGTTGTTTAAGAAAATTGCATTGTGGAGAGTCAGAGTTTGACCATTTAATGAGTCACTCCGTCCAGCCTTGACTTTCCAGTATTTTTGTCCTATATCCTGTATTGTCCCTCCTTCGCATAATTGACCTTATTTGTTCGTTAATTATGAATCATGCATAACCAAAGATTCGTCTCACTCTTTTGGTATCTTAGTGTTCCTTAAATGAACTTGTAGGATTTATTTATCATCACAATCTATATTGAGCTGAATTTGTTTCAAACAAAACAATTTTCTTGCCATTGTGCGTACGTCCGAAAATTAAATACTATGTGGCACATAGTATGTGCAGCAAAATAGTAGCATGCTGACAATTTTAATTATCACTACTGGATGACTGAACATTGTCATTATAGTCATTAACTTTGTCATTATAGATGACTCATGACATAAAGTGTAGATGACTCATGACATAAAGTGTAGATGACTCCATTACGTAGACTAAAGTTCATTACTCACACGCCTCCGTCAAATGTTCGTATGCATTGTTGCAAATAACAAATTAAGACGAGTTCGTGCATCAGTGTTATAAGTATGTACGAGTGTCATACTATGGGGTCATCCTGTAAAACGAAATCTGGAGGATAAGAAAGGAATGGTTTAAAAACTATCTTTACATTGTACTTTTTTTATTAAAAAAATTAAAATAGTTGAACAGCATGAACCAATAAATTTCAGTTTTCAAATATATCTAGATTTTGGTAGGCTTGAACAAAACAAGTATGAGCCCACCTAGGACAATTCTTTTGACTACGTCATTCATCATATGGAACACAATAGAGTCTAAATCTAGTTTCACCAAAACATTTGATTTCCTCTGAGATTTCCAAAGTTGTTTGCCAACCAAGGTCAAAATATATGTAGTGAGCATGTACACATGATTTTGTTATAAAAAGTAACCTTTCCCTTATAAACTAAGGTCCTCCAACATTGTCAAACTCAAGTTCAAAGACACTATCTATATGTTTGTGTTAAAAGTAATAGGGAGATCATATCAACATCAACACCATGTAATATTATATGGAGAATCTTTTATGTGTACAAAAGCTCAAGCAGAAAAGTAGACTAAAATAGAACTAGCACACACACACACAACTGTATCAAGTTCATCGGTTGCTCTTTTAAACTCCAGTACAGTTTCGTTGGTAGAGTCAACTGTATGCTAATATTTGCCAGGCAAAATAAGTGTAATGTCAAAGACCGTCAAAATTACAAACTAAAACTGCGTGACGATGACGATGACCTTCTTACTTACCCGGAAAAGAATATTGAACATGAATATTGTTCTGTGAGTATATACTCAGTACCTTGTACATTACCACCTGAATTTAGGTGAGCAAATACTTTGAATGGGACTGGAGACTGACTGGAAGAACACACACAATTTTCTGTTTTCAGTTAAGAGTTCAACCATGGTTACTTTACATAGTGTATACTGTAGGTATTACACTTATGCCTATACGAGTCCCAAGGTTGGCATTGATTCTTGGATTTAGACCCTCATATCTACTCACAGTACTTACTAGTTTCATTGCCATGTTGTGCATTATGGTAAACTTATTTACTCTGTCCAGCCTCGTTCATTAATTTGGTCTTGGCCTAGGAAAACTGAGTCGACCCTCAGCCATAAATGTAAAAGTGGATAGGAGTCTGTCTGGCTGTGAACCTTTTTTATTCTTGGACAAGCTTGAGATTGTTTAGTGAATTTTATTTATTGCCATACTTTGTGATTAGTTCTCGTCAAAAAAGATGTGAATATTTTTTTTACAAAAAGAAATCCTGTACATGCAGTATATGTAGTACTAAACAGACTTTCGCTTTCATGCACCTTGTTCCCGTAATCTAGGATTCCCTTGCATGTCTATTTACGTGATTTCTTTTAATTTTCTTTATTGACATGACGCAAAGGTGAGGAGGATCGTCATGAAATTTCCTTTGTCTTTCATGTATGAATATATCTGTAATGTAGTAGACCGGACTCGCAGTACATCAACACTATAAATAAAATGTCTAACATGTTTTGGGGAAAACTAGATAATCTGCAACCAATTTCCCAACAACTGTGCTTTTTTACACATTGTTGTTATATATCAGTGAGTGAAGTGGACTTGTTGCATAAAATTAATTGTACAAAAGAAAGACGAATACAAAATAGAAACTTCAATACACACAGGTGTCATTTGTTGTTTGGAAATGTCATTAGAATAACTAGTTTGCTAAGTATGTACTATATAGACTGAAGCCAAATACTAGTACGTACCATTGTAGTCCATATCTTGACAGAACAATTTTAAGGCAGTTGAATACATTTGTCAATTTTATCCGGTTAATTTGCATATAGAACTTTTCTCCAAGTTGAAAGATCCGGAAATGCACTGCGGTGAACACGTCTTCAACTGATTACACACGAAAATTAACAGAGGCACGATCGCTGGATAACTAGGTATTCTCTACAGCATTATGACATTCTCTCTCCAACTAACATTAACAAAAACAAGAAAAAAAACTAACTTTGCTTTTGTTGTTTTGTTTTCCTTCTCCCCCCTCGCGGTTCTCTTAGCTTCAAATATTCAAGTTCCTCTTTCCGAAAGGTTTTTCGGAAAAATCTTCTGAAAAATGTTTTTTGGAGCTTCTCAACTTCCGGTTTCAACAGCATCTACTGCTGGAACTACTCCTACAACAACAACCCCGTAAGTATTGTCGAAAATATCAAAATTCCATGTGTTGTCCTCAAAATTTGCATAATTTCTTCCTTCTCTTTCAGAGTCACATCTACGCCTCCAAACTTGAGTCAGCTAAATTTTCGTCAAATTCAAGATCTCATTAACAAGTGGTCAATTGAGTTGGAAGACCAGGAAAAATTCTTCATTGAACATGCAACAAAGGTCAATTCATGGGATAAAAGTATCATGACAAATGGATCTAAGGTAAAACAGTTTAATCAAAATGCCGGTATTTTCTGCATTATGCATTATTCTCTGTAGCCGATTTTTATGATTTTGTTTAATAGATTTCCAAACTGAATGAGGCTGTAGACAAGGTGAAACTAGAACATACTCATTTGGAGAGAGAACTGGAGCATTTGAAAGGTCAACAGCAAGATTTTGAGACCATGCTGAAACCCCTTGAAGCCTCTTTACCGTAAGTCTACTAATAAAAGGGAAAAGGGCTATCAAATTTGTGTCAATTCTTTGCTATCCGTTTTTTAAAAAATTAATATTACTATTTTTATTATCCTTGAGTTAATTGTACTTCATCATTTTTATAGGACTAACGCTCCTCCACTGGAACCTGAGAGGGAACAACTGTAAGTATTGAAGAATTTTTATCAATATTTATTGTGAAGTAATCAATTTGTTCTTAACGAATTTATTTTGATTCTATTTAGTTACAACTTGGCTGAAAATATTGATGTACAACTGCAACAAATGGCTGAAGACCTCAAAGAAATTATTAGTCATATCAATGATACCAACAAGCCTTTGGACAAGTCAGATCCTGTAAGATATTTTTCTTTAATTGCAAAAACACAACATTCAGATATTAGGCTCTATTGTTATTTATTCAACTTGTAAGTAACAAATTGTTCTCTTTCTGTTTTTTGCAGGTTTCACAAATAATGAAAATTTTGAATGAGCACACTGATGTCTTACAAAATATTGAAGACACTTCAAATGCAGTCAAGAATCATTTAGATGAAGTTGCTGAAGTTCACAAATGTTTTAAGTTTGATGAAGAAAAAGCACTTCGTGGGATGTATCAGTATTGAAGATCTTTTTTTTGATTGAATGATAACAGTCACTCTGAATTTCTGCTCATATTTTATACATAAAGATTATTACGAGTAAGTTTTGCATTAAAATACTTAATTATTCTGCAATGTATGCCTGTGTGTGTCTCAAATGTCAATTATTGTTTACTTTGTATAATGCTTTAATCATTTTCGCTAACAAACAGCTTTTTAATCAACGTGTACATTTTGCAGTAGTATATCTTGGTGCATATTATGAAATAATTAAAAAAAATCCAATGAATTAAAGGGTATTAGACAAATTCAATTTTACTAGGTAAACATGAGGTCATTCATCTTTTGATGACCGACCATCTAAAAACAACGTTTAGTAGTAACTTGGTATTACAATATCAAAGTCAAAACACAAAAATATGGCACGATAATGGCAACGATTATTGTGATCCAAAAGTTTTGAATTCATAAACGTAAAATATTTTTTAACTACAAAAAATATGTAGTTGTTTAACAGTTATAACAACGATGACTACTTAGATTTAGATGGCACCGAAAAAGTGAAATAGCACATTATACTTTGACTATATTATGCATTAGATCCATAACAATTATCATACTTAAATTAATACTTAAATTAATCATATTTAAATGATCACAGTGTGATCATTGCCACTTTTTCTTAAATTCGGCACGGAGAACTTTTTGGTAGTGGTAGCTGAACCAACGGTACAAACTCCTTGGAACTATACGAATTCCTGCATACTGCAAAAGCAATGAGTAAAAACAATTGTTATTCTCAAACCAACCTTGGATAGTACAAAGGCAAAGACATAAAAATTATATTCATTTCATGTTTAACCTGTATTGCGTGAGGTAAATAACCCATACAGTCATTAGCGATTCCGAAAGTCTACAAAAAGAATTACAGGTTGTGATTTAAAGAATCAGTCACACAAAATTACTAGATGTAAAGATTACCTAATAATGTAAAATATTTATACCATAAGAGCACTTCGTACATACGGACCGGCAGTTGGAATAAAAAAGGTTGGTTTTCCAATTCTATCGTTATTCTGTGTCATGTTGGTTGCTATTTTAATCAAAGAAGAGTTGAAATTAGAATTTTTAGCCTTTACAATGATTTTGCCATGTTTAGAAAATAGGGTAGTATTTACCCAAATAGAAGGGTGTGAGGCACTGAACAGTAATTTTGAATTTTTCATATTCCCTTCTCAAACCATCGCTAAAGTAATTAATGTATATTTTTGTCGCTGAATACACAGAAATGAGAGGAATGGGTTCAATCGACGCTGCTGAGGAAATGTTGATAATCCCACCTCGTCGTCTTTCAGCCATTTGTGGTATTACTATTTTGGTCATCATGGTCACTAGAGGAAAAAA
>WJFB01001442.1:0-31385 GCA_009870185.1 Pygmarrhopalites habei | reverse complement strand
TTAATAATAGATTGTCCGGAATTTATGCATTTCCTCGAGCTTCCAGTTTCCGCCGAGGAAAAAATTAACTTTTGCGTGGCCGTAATCGTTCTGTCATAAAGAAATGAATCACACTTGAATCTACATACATAACAGTCAGTTTGAAAATTGTATATTTAATTGCGTAAAATAAAATCTCACAATTGAGTATTTGTGATTGTAGAACCTGGACGCCGTTAAGAAATTAATGCTCTCTTAAGGTGCAGTACTAAGGCTAGAGACATCGATAACTTATTTTTAGCAAACAATTTTTTCGCACTTTGTTCTCTTTATAAATAATATCCCATTTCTCTCATTATTATTCTTCTAGCAATCATGATAATTTGTCAGATGTGCCGTACAATATTTTAAACATTTGACAGAAAAATCCTTGTATTTTCCTCATTACTTACCCCACCACAAACAAACAATTAGTTGATGAAACGATATTCCCCAATTTTTGGAGATCCATGGTCTAATAAAATAATCCTACAAGTTGAGCCCTCCTCAACGAGACCGGGAAATGTGGACGGTTCGCCGATAATGGGTGTCCACATTGATGGCTTATTTGACTAGAGAGAAAGAGTGGGAACTACTCAAGAGGATTGTGGGGAAGAGAGAAGAGGAGGATGAGGAGGAAGAGGGGACAGAGGTCTAATCTACTATAAGCTATTATCAATCCTGTGTGTGTGTAAGCCCATGATGATCTGAATGATATGATGAAACCTTCACAAAGAGACACATCTCTCCCTCCCTACAGATGATGCAATATCCAGACCCAATCTCTACACTAGTCAAGCCATATCATAAAACCCGCATGTTAATTAAATGCACTCTCCCACTTTCCCCTCTTTCTCCTACCCGGACGTAAATTATACCCATAAACGCCATAAAGGGACTCAAGTCGGGGGACGACGGACCGGGCATTATATTGAAACACAAGTGTAGTTTACAATTTCAACACACACAGTTCAATTACCTTACCAAACGTACATCCTACCTTGTATGTGTGTCTCTGTGTGTGCCTACTGGGCTGCATCCAGTCGAAAAGGAAGGGAAGGTGTGCGTCTGTATATTGTATTTCTGTGACGACTCTCTCTCTCTCTCTCCACTTGACTTGAAGGATTTTCCTCTTCTCAGTTTACCCGGGACTCTTCCTTTCTCTCCCTCTCCCTCTCCCTCTCTCTCTACATTATTACATATTACAGAGTTGTGTATCCACGCATAGACACACACACTCAAGTTGTGGAAGGTAGAATGAAATGGAGATTTTACAACCCATTGGTAATAAATGCGGATAATTTGCTCTTCTTCATATCCATTGTTTCCTCACCTATTTGGATACCCAGGCTACAGGCTTCACAAAACTAAAGTGGAGGCTACCAAGAGAAGAGAGAGAAGAGCAATTCCAGTTTGTGTGTGCCTGACTGTCTCTCGTCTCGCTCCATAAAATTTGGGAATGTAGAATAGCACCTCCGAAATTTCGGAATCCCATTTTATGTAAAATGTTTTGAAATTTTTTTTGCCAAACTTAGAGAGGTATTAGAGAGAGAGAGAGAGAAAAGTTTTGTGGTATGTACAATCCGACTGAAGAGAGCGAGAGAATTGAGTTGTTCCGGACTGGACAATCGTCAAATTCAAAGGCAGCTGGAGACTGTCCGCGAGTCAAAGGACAAGACTCTGATTCGGAGAGTTTGGACTGCGTTATGTGTGGGTCAAAATAGAGTGAGTGTATGTGTGTGTGGTATTGATCAAGGCTATAGATGTAGATAGAGCAATCAGTATTCGTGTGGATGTGTGGAAGAGGGGGTGAAGCAATAAGTAAAATATTTAATTTAGTTTGTGGACCTAATCGATCATGTACGATGACTCTCTCTCTTCTCATCAACTGTACTATTGTACAACAAGTCCAGTTCCGCCGGTTCTCATTTCAATCCTCCTAGTTTTTTCCTGTTGGGATAATAGGAGTCATGAAGCCAAAATGGTGTAGGGTGTGTGGAGCTACTGGGGATAAAGGTTAAATATCTCAAATTTAATTTGGTTTTGGGGGGTGAGGATTTTCTGAAAATTTAATGATATTTTCTGTTCAATTGATAATAAACCGGGGTCACGCATTAAGAGACATTTAATAAATGCACGTTGTATTCAAATTATTTTTTAATAGTCGTCTTGTGTGTCCAACTTGGACGCCGTTCCGGAGAAAAATTACTCTCGATTGTAGGAATGATATGAAAGTGTTGTGCTCCATTCATTCATTTGTTTCGGTATTCTACAGCTAATTTTGTCATCATTTATAATTTTTGATCATCATTAGCTACAAAAAATTATATTCGTGTTGCCATGATTTATAATTTTTTAAAATAATTCCATCCTGTTTGTTTAGCAAAAGAATGTAAAAACTGGATTTCCAATAATATTTATGCCAAAAATAAATTTTTTGTAAATAAAATTTATTTAAACTAAACAAAGTAATAATTTAATTATTTGTAATTCCTAATTATGAAATAAATTTAATTAATCTAGTATTAACTACACAAAATTGCATGTATGGTTCTAAATGTTAATATAATGTGATCACTTTCTCCTCCTCAAATTCTAGTGTGTGTGTGTGACAATTTTCCTTTCTCCAATTCCGTCCTCACAACCCAACAAAAAAGAATTGATCCTTTAAATGGTCACACAATCCCAGAAATCTCATCCCCACTCACCACAACTGACCCTCCACCCCCATTACTATGTCCCATGGTCCACGAGGTCAAAATTCAAATGTGTCACCTAACCCTTCTGCCTCTCTCCTCCAAACTCACATGGTTCCCCATCAGAGAAAATGGATAGAAAAGATGTCTCCTCCTCAAAAAAGGAAGACTCACTGTCCCCTCATCCTCTGCCCACAGCTAAGACCTACAACAGGTCAAAACCTGACCCTGTATCCCACCGTAACAAGAGAGATCAAAGTACCCAGACATTTCCTGTTAAACATTTGACCTCTAAACAAGACAACAAATTTAATTTGAGTGACTATCGATTCCACAACAATACCAACAAGATAATGACCAATTACATTCTTCAACTCCTCTCCTCCTATTCAGAGGACGACAAATACAAATCCCCGAATTTGACCCCTGTCCGAACAAAATCCGATTCTTCTCTGTATCATGAAAATTCTAATTTTCTCCAAAATCTACAATTGCAAAGGTTGCACAACCTGACTCAAATCTACGTGGTCGAGAACAATCCCGCTGATAACCATAAATCCTCTCTACTGACACCAATCGAAGGTCACTAAGATTGACCTACATGGCTTTACCCCCATCAAACGCTTTACAACCCCCAGCAGACAGACCGGGTGCTTCTCCCGTCTCTTCTGTCCTTTCTTTCAGACAACAGAGAAGAATGCCCCGATTCTCAGGGCCTACCAAAGTCCTCGTAGTTCAAAGGGAGGACGATGACCTGTCTAGTCGTCTGGACTGGGCCAACGTTCATGCACTCACTGCCCGAGGGGAAAGGGATAATGTAGGGGCTATTCAAACACTACAACAAATCCGGGTAACTCCAACAAAATCTTCTGAATTGTTGACTGAGGTCGATGTGCGGGAACAGTTTTATCGGAAAAAACACATTTTGGGTAATTAATTAATTATTTTAAAAAAATGAAACATGTAAACTAATCTATTTTTGATTTGCTAGCTTGGTACGCTGCAGTATCTATGCCACATAGTAAAAAAACACCATGGGAAACACAAATCCCAGTGTCTGGGACTCGATTTCTGAAGAAAAAACCAACAAAATGTTACCGGATGGGTCGGTATATCATCAAACTGTTTCGATGTGGAGCCAAAAAGATTTTTGTCCAGGATGTCGTCACTCAACGGAGTATTGACGAGTTTAACAAAAAGTATTATCAACTCAAAGATATGGAGGCTCCACTCAGCACTCAGATTGGGTAATAATAATATACAAATTACCTTAATCGTTATTAAAATAAATAAATTATCTAAATTTTTAGTAATTAAAATAATTAATTCTATTGTAGACACAGCCTTTGGTTTGCACACCAGTACAAAATCCAAGAGAACAATTTACTCAAATCCAAAGACGAAATGTCAGAGTAATTCCCAATTCGCATATTATACTTTCTCTATTTTTAGTACACAATTTGTCTACTAATGGACCTTTGTAATCCACAAATTTTGACCACATACAAAAATTGACGTTTTATTAATCCACATGAAATATTTATTTCATGGGAAAGAAAAATTCTTTTGCAATTTCTCTAATATTTGCACAGTAATTCGAATTGTTGAAAAATCTGTTTTTTCTGTCCATCCAATACTGTAAGCACTGTGCAAATTTGGATTGTGCACGCACACACACACGTGTGTGTCTTCAGTTTCATGGAGAGTGCGAGCATCAATGGTGGTTAATTAAATTTTAGTGGATGTGTGTGTGTCCAATTCCCACCCCGGACTTTCAACTCTTCTCATATTTCTCATTTTCTTTCAATTTACACAGTCACGAACCGTTCCTCTCTCTTTCTCTCTCTCTTTTTCTAGTAAAATAATGCCAAAATCTTTGATTCTCAGAACCTAAACGAGGGTATTAAATTAAAATGAGAAAAAATTGAAAAAAGGGAGAATTTCTCTAAATATTTCCTTTGACTCTGATCCTCACCCACATTACATCCATCATATTTACTGCATGTATGTAGGCACACATACTTTCACCTCATCTACATACATCATGTACTCTCCCTTTCTCCCCCAACATTCGTAATAAAATAGACCGTACAAGTGAAATTACTCGACCACATTTCCCAATGTCCGTCATTGTCATTATCCAGTGCCAGTGTCTGAGGAGTTCAAAGAGTTCCATTCCAATTTTCAAATTCAAATTACAAATTAACCTGACACAAAAGCCAGAGAATGTAAATATCCACACACACTTTCTCTCTCTCTCTCTCTCTTTGTTGTACACTGCAGCAATTCAATCTTCGACCAAAGATTGTCAAACAAAAATTTTGATTTGAATTCACAATATCGCTCTCAAGACTCGGGCCATACACCTAATCTAACTGTTAGCCAGACGTGTGTGTGTGTGTGTGTGTGTGGAGGTACAATTATATTTTATTATACATGTGGAAATTGGACGAGTCCCTTGACGACCCTCTTTCTCTCCGTTGAAAGTGGAGCCGATTCAGGGAGGGAAGGAAGGAGGGACAAATTCAATGTCCTCCCCGATTATTTATTTTGTGACCATGTCCGACGTTACAGAAAAGCCTCCCTCCGGATTCAGTGTCACTCTCGGCTTCCGATTCCTTCACACTTCCCATTTACTCCATCCTCCCTCTCTCTCTCCCTCTACACACAGCTAGAGTGTACAAAAAAGTGTACAAAAATTATTTTTAAGAAAATATTTGACACAAACTCACACTACAAAAAAATGTGTAGACAGAATAGAAGATAGGACGGGCTGGAAGTTCCTCGTGGAGAGGGAAAAAAATAAATGAGAGATTTAAGAGCGTCCGATTTTGATCCGGCCGTTTGTCAATTGTCAGAAATTTTGAAGGCTCCTCTCTCCAGTTCTGGAGAAAAGAGAAGTACTCAGTCCGCGGGATGGGAAGACACAATGAAGCTCAAAAAGTCAAAAGATTTGCACTTTTGACTTCCCATCTCTCTCCTTCCTGTGTATTTGTGTGTGTGTGTGTGTGTGTGTAGGAGAAGCCCCTGACTTTTTATTGAAGTGAAAAAAGCCTAATCCTCTCTCTCTCATCATCACATAATACACATTTTTTCAAAAGGATTTTCCCCTGTTGAATGTACTCTCTCTCTCTTTTTTCCTTGCTGCCCGTTCCTATCCTCCTCTTTTGATGTAACAACGTTGATGGTGAAAAGCCTTCCTGACTAAAAAAAATATTTTCTCTCTTTCTCCCTCTCTCTATTTTGGAAAAAGGGAGAAACAAACATAAAAATAACATTATCCTCTCCTCTCCTTATGACCCTATGGATTTCTTCCCCATCCCTTCTTCCTCTCTTTCGTACACACACTTTCCAGTGTGTGTGTGTGGGTGTGTGTGGTGTGAGGATGACCCTATTGTGTTTGGGTTGGTGGACTTTCTCCCTTTATTATACTGAGTTGGTGGGAGGGGGGCTTTGGGAAGTTAGCAATTAAAGTTGAAAAAAACGGAAGGAAGAATTTTGTAATGTTGGCTGAGGGGGGTAGAGAGTTGAGGCAGAGTTGTACGGTAGTGTTGGGCTCTGTCATAGTTGATGGAGTTGGTTGTAGTTATTGGCCTGGTGAGTTTGTCGGAGATGGAGAGACACACGTAGAGAAGAGAAAGAGAGAGAGAGAAAGGGAGGAAGGAAGGGAAAGCAGGAGCAGGAATGGAAGCAACAGCCTCACAAAACTCGAGCAGGGGAAAAAAACTTGAGAGTTCCAGAATCTCTCAACTTGAAGTTGAGAGACAGAGAAAGAGAGAGAGACACACACACACAAGGAGGGGGAAGATATGGCTGGGTAACTAAGAGAGGAACGCGCCGACTCGGGAAAAAAGGCCCTCTCGACTCTCTGTTTCTTTCTCTACCCGGGTTGTATACCGGCTTCTTCCCATACAATCCATCTCCTCCACTCTTCTCTCTCTCTCTCTCTCTCTCTCCGTGTGTCTCAAAAGAAGAAGAGAAGTGGAGTGCGTGTGTTTGTGTGTGTCGGGGAATATGTGCTGTTGCTTCTCCAGAACTTGATTCCAGACCATATGGACACATTCCAGTGTGACACGGAACCCCAATTCGATTCCCATACATTTCATTGCCCTCCCCCCATGCCTAAAGTTTATTACAATAAATATTCCCATCTCCCTCAGTCATATCTATTTAATTCTCATGATGGACACCAATTAGCAGGGGAGAGAAAGGAGAGGGGACTATTCCCAAATTTTATGCTCAGAATTGACTCTTCCCTGCTTTACACGAATCAATTAAAATGAAATTTTTTTTGACAGAGTTGAACGCCGATCGCCACTATTCTGGCTCCCTTGTGAAAACTACGAAGAAAGCTTCTACGTTTGGAAAGATTCAGATTAAACTTTGTTGTTAATTGAAATTAAAAAAGTTTGTTGGCCTTCCCCCTCAAAATGAGGATAAATATGGGAAAATATTGTGAGAGAGAGTCTTTTCTACACAACTTTGAGAGAGTTTTATATAGAAAAAGAAAGCGAGAGGAGGAAGAAATCGTAGAAAGTCACCAAAAAAATTTGTCTTGTGCTTTCTGGTGGAAGTTGGGCTGTGTGTGTGTGTGCTGGATTGTCCTGAATTGAGAAATATGAGAGGGGAGAAGAATGTTTACACGGAGATACTGTACATATGATGATCGTATACAGAGAATGGAGATCGCATATGGAGAGTTATTTGGTGTTGTTAAGTATGTAGTTTGTAATTCTCCCTTTCTCTCCGTCCCTCTATAGAATCCTTCCTCTCTTGCCTGTCTCCCTCACACACACACTCGCAGATAGAGAGAATTTATACGGGAAAGTTATATGGGAAGTGGAGTGTTATGTAGGGGAACACACACACACACAGGAGTTCATAGAAACAGTAGAGCCCATAGAAACCCATAGTAACCCTATAGCAAATGGAGAGAGACTCCTTCACCGTCTGTTTCACTCTCTCACTATTTTCACTTCTTTCTCTCTCTCTCTCTCTCTCTCTCTCTGAATTTTCTCCAGAGCTCCACACACACACAGCTTTTTGCTCCTTTGAAACTGGAGGATCCTCCAGTCAGTTTCCAACTGTCCAACTCGTCGTTTCCCCCTCTCTCTGGGTCTGCCCACCCAAAATTCTCCCCTTCTCTTTCGTCCTACCCATCCAATCCTTTCTGCATACCCGCTCCGAATTTTCAAAAACTCTCTTTCACTCTCTTTTATTTACATTTTACCCAAATCAATTACGAAAATCATTTTTCAAACGGTTATTTCTGTTATTTTGAATAATTACTTTTTAGAAGGGAGGGAAAGTAACTGAAAAGTTGACAGTGCTGTGCCATTTATAATTTTTTTTGTCATTCTATTTTTTGCACAGAATATTTGATTATTCAAAAAGAATATTGTTATCATAGCATAGAAGAGAGACATGGAAAACCTGGAAAAGTTGATTTCGGGGTTCGGAGAAATATTGAGAGTTTACAGGAAAAGAGAAAGGGAGGAGAAAGTACGGAATTGAAATTTCATTTCAAATTGCAGATTTTAACTGTCTTCTCATTACAGTTTAATAATTATCTTAAAGGATTGAAAAGATTCTTTTTTCAAGAATTATAGACTGTAGAATTAAAAACTAGTTTAGGACAACTGTAACCATTTTTTTAAAAAAAACCAAACCCTTTCCAGACACACCTCTTTCTAACCCTAATAAAAATTGTGAAAACTGAAAACGGAGAAGTAGTTGTTCAAAATCACCATTAAAGGACGTGTCTTTTCAAGCCTAGAAAACTAAACTATATAAACTACACACGGCTATTCAATTAATGTGTTGTTTCAAAACACAGTAAATCAAATGAACCATCATCATCCTTAACTCATCCACAACTTTGGACAGATCCGAGATGAATTTCACTGCAAATCTGCATTTATGAAAATTTTGTCACCAGTGTGCTCCAAAACTGAAGTTTCTAAAGAAAAAGAATTAAAGTGTCGCACGCACTGAAGATTTGAACAATTTACCAAATTGAAATCCGACCGCCCTGCTCCCCCCTCCCAACTTTCATCCCTTTTCGAATTCAACAGACAAAATGGAAATTTTATGGAAAACTAAAATTTACGGATAACTTCTCTTCGGATAACCTCGGGTGAGCTCTGTGTATTTAAATTTTTTCCACTATTTTTTTGGTTTTCCCATATTTTCAAATGGGACCGCGTGACATTGAAGAACTTTCCCTATTGTCTCTCGTTTTCAATAAAGAATTCATCATTTGTCAGTGGAGGTGTTGAGAGAAAAGGCAGCTGATAAATAATTATTGAGGAGCATTAATGAGTCATTAGGGATGGGGAGGAGGTGGAAATGCGGGAGACATTCTCTTTCCGTGTCTCCTTCTCTGTGTACTTTAGATTGAAGAGAGAGACAGGGAGGAGGAGGGTGGATCTGAATCAATATTTAATAAAAGTAGAGAGAGAGAGAGTTGAGCATTACATTTCTTTGTCACAGAGTTCGATAAAGAGAAGAGGATGGGATGGGATGCCTTATGGAAGTTGACTCTTGATGAAATAACGTAAAATAACATTTAATATAAAATTAATCTACGGGGTTCTCCCTATCCTTGAATCCAGCAGTGCATGTAAGGTGTGTGTGTGTGTGCCTCTCTACCTCCACATAATAATATATGTATGAGACGGAAAGGTGGTTGGGGGGGATATAGGATGGTTTTTGTGGACTGATGAGGGTTTCCTTTTCATCCTGTTCATTGTCATTTGGTTGGTAATTTGAATGTTCATTTGATATCAGTCACGAGATAAGCCAAAGCCAGAGGCCAGATGGACACGGCGGGTAGAGAGAGACGAGGAAGGAAGTAAGGAAAGAGAGAGAGAGTGGGTGGCAAAGGTAGAAACTCAAAGCCATGGAAGGAAGAGAGAGACCATCAAATATACATACATCTATACACATATTGTAGAAAGGCATGACATGACACGTGTTACACCACCACTTGCCATATTTCCCTCACAGACACACACACTGGCACTGGTGTGTCTGTCCCATATAAACAGAGAGTCTTCTTGGTATCAGCTTATCCCGCATCTCCCCTTCACAAAATCAATAATAAAATCACTCTAATCATACATCATTTTATACCTCTCTGAGGGAGACTCTTGCAATTGAACCCCCTCAAAGCGGACAAAATAACACACACAATACTCAAAGCTCAGTTCTTCCCTCATTCAAATCCTCCTAAATCAGGTGAACACAGTACAAGTACAAGTCACTCTTGTCTGTGGAACAATTCTTCAATAATGTAGACAAATTATTTTGACAGGGACACTCGTCTCTTCACATTGCTAGAGTTCGACGCCGTTTAGCCTTTCCATGCGTAAGACATTGTTAGCTAATTTCTTGTGTCCACCCCAGAGCCCTGGAAACAGTTGAGCGGCGTCGAGGCTATCCAAAATTGAAATAAGAATAAAACGGCTGTAGTTGAAAAAAAGTGAAAGGCTACCCTTCACATTTAAAAGAGAGAGTGACTTTAGGCAGCATATGGTCCCTTCTTCATATGTGGACTCTTGTAGGAAATGATAATAGGATAGCTATTGGGTATAAAGGAGGTGATTACTCCAGCCTCACTCTCTTCTGTGTGTGTGTGTGTCGTATAAAAAACAACTCTCACACTCGAGTGTATAGCAGTACACACGTACAATATAAAACACAGGGAGAGAGAATTATTGAAGGGCAGAGGCGTTTGTTGTGTGGCTGTGAATGTAAATGAAGATAAAGTGTGAGGGATGAGACTCATGAAAATTTTATGAGTCCTCCTCTTTCTCTTTCTCTCTCTTAGAAATACTCGTATATATATCCTCTTCCTCTTCTTACAAAAAGCTCATCTCCACTTCCATGCACTGTCCTCTTCTCTGTTTTCTGCAGTTTGCAGATTCACTCGCCCGATCAGCCCATTTCCCCTCCACCCATTTCGACATTCACATCCACATAGCCAGTCCTCCTTTCATTTTATGTCAACTTTTACAACAAAACACCCTCTGCCTCTGCCTTTCACTTTATTTCATCCTTCCTATATTTGGGTGGCGGGGAAAATCCTGCAAGTCAAATTCAAAAATTTTTTACCCTCCAGCTCTTTTCTTCCCCTTAAAACAAAAGGGGATTTGGGAAATTTCCACAGAGAACCATCCCCGCTCCAGAAAAGAGTAATTTTTTTGCAAAATTGAATTCTCCCGCGCCATTTTAAGACTAGTACAGAAAAAGATGATGATAATAAATGTATTTTAATTATTTCCCATTAAATCCTTTCAACGTAGACCTCCTACATTGTTGACCCGAAGTTTATACGGGAAGGGAGGGACATTAAAATGTATTTTACTCCCTAGCAACAAAGTATAGTTTGACGGTAGACAGTACAACAACACAAGACACACACACCCTCCTTTTGTTCCGGACTGAGAACCCGAGACTGTGCAAGAGAAAGAGAGAGGAGGAGGGAGGAGGGAGGAAGAGGGGAAGAGGAGGAGAAGCCAGGGATACTCAAAAAGCCGTCGTAAAAGCATCGTTCGCAGCATCATAATTGCGAATTTTGTGTCTCCCTCTCCCTATCTACTGTGTGTGTGGCACTTTCTGCGTGTGCCTCTGTACTGTGTGGGGAATGAATTGCGAGGGGTGGAAATTAAATGTTTGAGTCGAGGAAACAGTGTGAATGCTATGGGATTTAAGGGCTAATTAAGAAGGGGTGGTGGAGGGGGGTTGAGTGTCCTTTTTATTTATTTTCTGTTTTCCCGTTTGAATTTTAAAATCCCACAGCCCATCATCATTGCTCTCTCTCTTTTCTCTCTTCCCTCTTCACTAGTGTGTGTGTTTGTGTGTGTGGAGGAGGGTGGTGTGGGAGTGTGTATGCGGTTTTAAAATTGATTGTGGGATTAAAATCGTGGGACTGTGGAAAAAGAGAGAGAAACGGAGGGAGATAAAGAAAGTTGTATAGAGATATATCCAGAGTCAGAGAGAGAGAGAGGCACACACACACACGTAGCCACACATGTATGATAAAAGAGAGACGACTTGGAAAATAGAATAGGATTGGGGAGCATATGGACGTGATCATGGGATGTTAATCCCCGGGTAGTTGTACACACACACTCTCTGAGTAGGGAAAACCCGAGTCTTGTGAGAGTGTGCTATGTCTCTCTCTCTCTCTAGATTCGCCTCTATTATCAGGATATCATATGGCAATAAATAGATGAGTGAAACTCAGCGACCCAACCCATCCTTCCCCGGCGTCCCCTCCCCCCTCCTCCTCGACTAATAACCTCAATGAATTCAAACAATGTTTCTGGGTAGTCAAGTCTCCATTTTTTCCGAGCGGAGCTGGAGTGAGACAGGGAGAAAGAAGAATGGCATGGCATGGCAACCAGCCGTAGCGTTCAAAGTAAAGTAAGCAAACACAGACACACACAGGGAAAGGAGGAAGGGAATATGTAGACAGGGCAGAGAGAAAGAGAGAGAGAGAGAGCAGCCGTATTATGGCCTATACAGCAGTAATAAAACAGGCGTATAGGCTAGCCATCGATTAGAATCCAATTATCAGCAAAACAAGATTGAAAGCCCACATGACCAACCCACGCCAAGCCAGACTACCTTCTTTCTCTCTCACACACACGTTCATTTCCCTCTGTCCCATTTTTTCTGTACAGGGAATGTTTCCAGAAAGGAACGAGAGTTTTTTAATTTGGATGATTTTTCATAATTTCTAAAACTTCCAATTAGCGTCAAAATTTGGATCACATTGTACATCTAACTTTCTCGGCGCCCTTTTACATCGAATAGTGACCTGAACAGCCTTCAACTTCAACAAATTCGTATTTTTGTATCGTCATCGCAAAACTCGATGAAATCTTCCTTAAAATTTTTAAAATAATATGAAAAATCCGCAAAATTATTTAAAATTAAAAAAATCGCATATTTTCAATTAACCCCTTTCCCTCGAAATTATTTTGCACCTCCCAAAACAATTGAATTTTAAATTTTGAAAAACTTTCAAAAATCATACTTAAATTACGGAAATTCGACCGAGCGGCGTCAAGGTTGCTCAAAAAATCCCACTATATTATTATTATTTATAATTAAATTAAAAAATTAATCATGACAAAATTTGTACACAAATTTGTCAAAAATTTGCATAATAATACCCACCCCCTCTAATGTGAATATTCAGCAGAGCTTCACATTAGTCCATTGTACAAACAACTTGTTCGTTTACCTTTCAATTGTTAAAACTAATATTATTTCGTGTGTTATTATGTGTACGCGTGTGTTGTTCAAAGGGGGAAAAATTCCTGGGAGGGCCTGTACACACACACACACGTATAGAACAACATGTTCTCTGTAATGTGATGCTAAATATTAATAAGTTTACAAGAGACGGTGTACGTATACGTGTGTGTCTGGAGTGGAGTGGTGTGTGTGTGGAGGGATCGATTATTAGTTTAAAAAAACGTACAAGGAAACAAACACAAGCAGTGACAGGGAAGAGAGAGAGAGAGAGAGAGAGAGTAGATGGGTTTTGGGTGGAGAGAGAAAGAGAGAGGAGCATATATTCCCTATTTTTCCCTCGTTTGGGTGAGTGTAGGACATGAATATTTGAACCACCACACACAATATTTTTTTCTCGGCTCATTGATCAACCCTGTGGATTTTGTGTTCCCTTCACCCTTCACTTTCTCTCCCTCTCTTCCCCTCTTTCTCTGTGTATCCAACAAATTTTTTGTTTTTATCCCCTCCTCCTTTCTCTCTCGCTCTTCCTTCAAAATACACACTCGAGGTTTTTCCCGTCAGACATGTTCTCTCCCCATCAAAGAGGAAAAGGGGAAAAAGTGTATTTTATGTAGAATAATTTGTAATTATTTTTCCGGTCCTAATCCGAATAATTGGTGTGTGAAGAATCTTGAGCGGGGCGGGAGGAAGAAGAGGAGAAAGAAGAGGAGGAGGATGAATGATGCTCACAGAGCAGGAGCAAGAAGAGAAAGAGAGAGGAAGAGCCAGGGCGCACACACACACTCCACTCCACAGGAGAAAGTAAAAGGTGAAAGGAGGAAGTTGGGGTATAAATCATTTTATGTACATGGGCTATATATACAAAAAATGTAATAAAATTATACTTAAGGATATCAGAAAACATATAGACAGGCACACACAACATCCGTATGTGCGTATGGATCCAGGAGGAGAGAGAGAGAGAGAGAAGATGGAAAGGAGAGACTCTCAGTTTGCTGCGAGGGTAAATGAACTAGAAAAGTAGCAGCTGAAAGTGAGCTTTCTCTCTCTCTCTCTCTGTGCTTCCTTCACTTCCCTTTGAAATGTGCTCAACTTTCGAGCCCTTCCCGCTTTCTCTCTTTCTTTCTCTCCAGTGAACCTCTCCTCTTTATACTTCTCCTCCTTGGAGGGAGTAGAAGGGAGGATGTGAGAAGTGGGTGCATTTTTCCCCCTCCCTGTAATATGATTACCATATAATGACGAGGCCTCCACTCCACTCTCCTGTGTGTGGCTGTGCCTGTGTGTGTGAGGCTGTGAGCACAAGAGAGCAAAAGGGAGGATCAGTGGAAAATGGAGAGAAAGTTGATCAGTTCATGTTAAACTGAAATTGGCTTGTTGACTAAGAGCCCCACCATCCGCATAAGGAAGAGAAAGGAGAAAGGGAGAAGAGAAAGCGATAAGTCAAGTCAATTGAAAGGGAAGAAGAAGGAGGGAAGGGAGCAAGGGCTAAGCATGGGCATGTCAAGAGTGGTCAGGCCATACTCGAGGATCGAGTGTTCTTCCAGTTTTTTCCATTTTTCTTGAGAGACTCTCTCTCACTCCGTGTGTGTGTGTGTGTACACTAATAAAGTTTATAGAATGCAGCACGCAAACTTTCTTCTTATTTTTCTACACCTCGGAAGCCAAAAGAGAGAGCGGGAGAGAAGAGAAAGCACATCCATCCTGAGTCTAACAATGCAGAAAATATTTGGCATTTTTTTCTCCTCTTTTTTCCCCAGTGTCTATGTATGTGTGTGTGTGTGTGTGTGTGTGTGTCTGTGTGTGCAAGGGCAGGTTCCTTCTTGTTGCTTCCGCTACTGTGGTTCGGGGCTGCTCTTGCCGGGAGAAAGATACGCTTTCTTCTATTTTTCCCCGACAGACGGAGGCTGAGGAGGAGGAGGAGAATAAAACAAAATGGACAAAATCAATCCATTCTCAAAGTCGGAATTTTCTTTCTCTTTCTCTTTTTTCGTTGGATAAAAAAGCAGACGACAGCGGATTTTTTTCGGTTTAATCCCAAAGACTTTCTCTCTCTCTTTTTCCCTCCCACTATTTTCGTATGCACCAAAATTTTTCCGTCGTGGAGAAAGTTGTATTGTATTCCTGACAGAGGACATGGTTTTACGAGTAGACGGGGTCAGAGGGTTAGGGATTTTCCAGGGGAACGGAAGAAAGAGAAAGTAGTTGGACTGTATGAATATTTTGACAAACAATTTCCGGATTTTGAGATCTTTGACTATGTCTAGAGATGAAGGAGGAGGAGGGATAAAAAATTTTTTTGCAAGGGATTAAATCCAAGTTAAAGTGATTCGAAGATCTCTCTTCTCTTTTGCAATTTGCAGAAGAGAAAGTTGAATATTCGGTGTAATCCCTTCTCGGACACACAAGTACAGGTAAATCCCCCCGAATAGGGGAACAAGAGTACAAAAGATGGGAGACTTTGTGTTTGTGCATTTTTGGGAGTTCACTCAATTTGAATGGTACAACAAAAACAACATTTTTTATACATGACCTCACCTCTTTTTCGGGAATCCAAATTTTTTTTGAAAAATCATTTAAAGATCCAAGAATCTAACGAGACTTTCTTTTGAGAAAGAGACTCAAATTGTTGCAATTGAATTTTCAGGAAATACAAGAAAATTACAGCCACTATGTTTGTATAATCACTGAAGAGGTATCCACTCACATGAACGGCGTTAAAGCGCAACAAAATTTAGATCACATTATTAACAATTTCTTGTGAATTATTTTGCACTGCATAGTTTTTTTATTTAATTTATCTCCTACAACAATTTTGCAATTGAATGCTCAAGTTTCAAAATGTCCTCCAAAAAATTCCCATCTCTCTTCATCTTCACAATTGTTTACACCATACAAGAAAAAGATTCGGAGACTTCCCTTGCATATCCTCACACAAGACGCAATAATATTTCTCCGGAAATTAATTTGCCAGGAAGAGGATGGAGCGGGGGATGTGAAAAGGGGGAGTTAGGGGGGTTAAGGAGGTTTGTGTGTATGTAGTTCATGTCTTCAAATTTTCAATTTCGCCGGGTGCAGTCCCAAATTTCTCGGAACACTTCCTTCCATTGTAAAGTAGATGGATATAAAAAAAAGTGTTGAGGTCTCTGGGATGAGATCAAGAAGGAAGCAACAGGCGAAATCAATAGAAAAGAGAGAGAGTGGTATAAAGTATAGGAAGGGGGATCAACAAGTACAGAGGGAAAAAAAGAGATTTGCCCAGGCATCATTCCTCTCTGATTTATATCACCCGATAGATTTTTATGAGAAAAATAAACAGAGCCATGAATCACACCGCACAACTTTCCCCCCTCTCCTTTTCAACTCCTCTAAAGACTAAAGACTAGGTAAACACACAGGGTGGAGACGGGGAAAAGGGGAAAGAGACTGGATACCCGGGTAGCTGGACAATGTGTCCACCCTGCTTTGAGAGAGGAAGAGAAGGAGGGAGAGCTGGATTTAGTCCTTTTGATGGACTTAAACTCCTTTCTCCCGACTCCCGCCATGGCAGGGACGACCCCATATAAATTTCTTATTGCCTAATGCGTATGCACCCTGAATATTTAGTGTGGAGGAGGAAACTACAAGCTGGAGGGGAGAAGAGAGTGAAAGATTTATATTTAATATTCCCAACGAAAAGCTCAGACTTTATTCCCGACTACAGAGTTCCTAATGGACATACACGTATCTTCCACAACTTTCTCTTTTCCGTGATAGGGAGAGGGAGAAAAAATTGAGAGACAATCCTATCCACAGAATATGTCGATAGCTATTGTGTGTGTGTGTGTGGGTGTGTATGAGGAGCAATAAATAAATAAAGTCTTGGAAATATTGTTTTTTGTCTTGTCTCCTCCTCATTTTTCCTGGTCTGTTTCAAAAAAAATAGATTATTGGATTTAGACAGATTTATTGGATTATTTATCTGATGTTTGTGTAGCTTGTAAATGGCCCGTCTCTCCCGTGGAACAAGTCAAAGAAGAAAAAAATTTTTTTAAAAAACATTTGAAAGTCGGAAGAGCGCATTTTTGAATTTTCCAAATTAATCATGATTCAGAGTGAAAGTTTTTTTTGTTAACAAATTTTTTGAAAAATTAAAGACTGAATTTTAGACGACACAGAAAGCAGCGCAAGAGACTAGGATTTCCAGGAGTCACAAAGAAGCAATGAAAACTTGAAGTGGCGTCCAACTCCAACAGTTATAAACTACCCGTTCAAGTCATTTCCGATCGTTTGAAATCCTTGCACCCTCTCTCCCTCTCCCTCCACCCGGTCAGTTTCCTCTTGTGTATGTGTGTACATTTTCCTGGTTCAAGATGATGATCTACCCGATGAAAGGGAAAGTTGTGGATGTGGGGAGAAAGAAAAGTAAAATAAAATACGGAAGTAGTAAGCCAAGGCCAACTGATTTTGATTTTCAGTGGTGAATGAATGGCCCATCGACGTTTTCCTTCCACTCTCCACTTTCTCCCTCACACACACACACACACACACACACGCACGGAGGAGAGAGAGAGAGGGAGAGAGGTTTGGATTGATCGTTGAACTCCTTTCACTCTCTTCCTTTCCACTGTCTGCACTAGCCAGACTTTTCTCCGTATTTTTCTTTTCCCTTTTTAAAAAAAAAGGGAGAGAGGAAGGCTCCAGTTTTTCCCCTCGCATTTTCTCCACACACACACACACGCATAGACATAGACACGAGAGGAGGGAGTGTGACGAGGACGGTGGGGCCTAGTCTCTCATGTTCCCTGCATTGGAATGAAATGGCATGGGATGGCAGACTTCCACCTACACTTTCACTCTTTCTGTCTCACACACACACACACACTATGCCTTGGGGAAAATGGGGATTCACTCGTTTCTTTTTTCCTTTGAGAAAATATTCCCTTGTTGTTTCCTCCTCCTCTTTTGAAAATGCAGGGTGAGTAAATAGAAGGCGTGCTTAAATAAGTATGCTTCAATAGCTTCACTAAGCAATTGCTTAACTCTTGTTTAATCCCAAACTCTCTCTCTCTCTTCATACATCTCTCTCAGGGACTTCCAGACACTGCCACACACACACACAAAGTCTTCTTCTAAATAAGTCCAGCTTGTTTACATTTGAGGGTAAACAAACGTTCAATTTAAATTCACCCAGCTTGGCTCCTCCTCCCTCTTCTTCTCTTTTTTGCACTCACCCTTCCATTTAAACGTCCCGCCCTCCTCCTCTCATCTCCTTTTCACTTATTTACTCAATATTTCATATAATCATCTCTCCACCAAAAAAAAGAAATCAACCCGTCATTTCCAGTGTGTGCCCATTTTAAACTGTGCACGAGTATTTTAACTCATTTCGACGCCGCTTCTAAAGGGTTCTCAGGGCAAGAAGTGAAACGAGAGAGAAAGGAAGGGGAGTAAAAACAAAATCCAAACATGAAAAAAAGCGAGCAATATTTTAAATAAATGAATTTTTTCCTCCACTTTCTCCTCTTTACTTTCTCTGTGAGCAAAAAAAAGAAGAAGAAAAAATAAGGTGCAAATCTAGTGAGGTGAGAGTGAAGAAAGCTTCAACTTTCTCTTTTCAATTCGGAGAGCTCCAGGTTATTTTCCAGAGAGACTTTCTCTTACTTTCACTCACGAGAAAAAATCCTTCAGAAAAAAAGTGAGGAAAAAAAGCACCCACAACTCTGCTTTCTTCCACGTACGCTCCAGCCTTCTTTCTCTATAGGGGATCCTATGGAATTTTACATGGAAAACTCCTTCTCTGACTTTCACTCTATAAAAATAGAAAGAGGGGGAGAGAAGAAATCTTTGAGCTTTTGTAGTCACGTGCGGAATAGGGTGCTGGGGTTTTTTTGTGAGGGATCCAAATCAGAGAAGGAGGAATTGAGTCTTGCCACACACAAACACACACACACACTCGCTTTCTCTCTAACTCACTCTGTACTCCCCGAACCACTTGTTCTGATGAGACTGACACGAGCCGTGTCAATGTCGACCATGTCACTTGATGTGTGCGAGTCAAGAAATTCAAATTCAAAAGATTTTCACTTCAGACACTCCCTACCTTCAATCTCTGTATATATATACGTGTGTGTGTGTGTCTTTCTCTGCTTCTTCTCCACATTGAAGAGTGTGGAGGAAACTGGATTTTTACTGCTGCTCTTCATTTATTTTTTAAAGGATGAGGGGAAAGGCTGAACCTCAGACTTTCTCCCCCTCTCATGAATGGAATGGAATGGAGGGAGCGGAAGCGGAGAAGTGAGAGTTTGATAGACTTTGATGAAGGTCTTCAACTTTTATGAAGCCCCATTTTGGATTTGTTTCAATCGTCTCTCTCCGTGGATGAGGGGCTTACGATGGATTTCCTCCCCTCGAAAAAGAGTGTGAATGGAAAGAAGTTTGTAAAATTGTAGTTGGATGGATTTTGAGCGCGGCGTAGAGAGAGAGAGAAGGAGAGAGAGAAATCCAAATTGCCCCTGTCACCTCGGATAATTGGCGAATTAATTAACTGGGAAAAGTGAAAGGTGGGGAAAGGAACTGAGGCTGCGAGTGGTAACTTCTTTTGGCTAATTTCATGGTTCTACTCTAATAAACTCTATTCTTCAGCTAAAGTGTCGCGCTGGGTATAAAAAATGTTGAAAAAACGATTAAATTTTGGATCTGATAGTTCGAAAATATAATATTTTGATTATTTACGCAAAATTACAAATCATATTATCATTGATAATTTATCAATTTTAGTCAAATTGTACATTAACAAAATTGAAAATATTTGTGTCCGACTTCAACGCCACTCAGCAAATCAGACGCCATTGCGGGCACAAAGCAAATTTGGTTAATTTATTTTCAATGTATTATATGTATATATTATTTTATTTATTTTAAATACTTCAAAAGCTATTTTCCAAAAAATAATGTTATGTTATGTTAAAAATATGTTATGTCCTAAGAGTATGCTATTTTTTAATCGAAATGTGCAAAACACAATTGTGTTACCGACTATTTATTGCAGAAAAAATGGATTGTATGCTTTGTCTCATTTTTTGCATGTGCAAAAAATGAGTCCATTCTTTCCAGGTTGTAATTGACTGACAATGGGACAAAAGGCTGGAATCTTTGAAAGTCAAATTGAGAAGAAGAAAGGGGAAGAGTGGAAATGGAGGAAATTTTGCTTTCATTAGCTACGGGGTTTTCACTGGCAATTAACACGTTTTTATATTGTTGTTATTGCTTGTGAATACACATTGCTGAGAAGCCGAGAACATCAAACTACCACACAAAAGCCAGACAACTCTTTCTCCATCAAGAAATGAGGTAATCATCATCACCGACCCTAATTAGGAAATGGAAGACACATGAAAATTATTGCAATTTACTTTTAATTGGATCCTCCAGACACGAAATCTTAATATTAATCAGTTACTGTTTCAAATGGGAGAAACGAAGACTGCAGTAGAAAACCTGTGACTACTTACGACTAAATTCCGAGCAAAATATGTAGAATGGCGTTGAATTTGTACAAAATTTCAAAATATTTTAAATATCTAAAAATTCAATAGAGAAATCAAATCTATATTATTTTGTTTCAAAAAATTTCAGAACAAAGGAGTGCAGATGGAGGGGTGGACTTTCCCTACTTTCTCCAGACAAAACAGATAGAGAGAGGACAAGGTAAATAGGATAATGCAGTGCAGTGTGAATTTTGGAGGAGGACTTGGTTGTACTGCGGAAGAGGGAGAAAGAGGGAAATTGTGATAAATTGTGAATATCCCTTGGATTTCAAGGAATCTTCCTTGAATTTGTCAAAAATGTCAGAAGCAGATGAGATCTTCATACATCACCCCGGGAGGTCTCTCACTTTTCCTCCCTCCTCATCTCCCTCGTCCTCACTCCACATTCTCTCCATTAAACTTTCTCCCTCCCCCATTTCTATACATGTACATACTAGTACGTGTGCCTGTCTCCCTTCTCCACATGCACATTGTCAATTGTCATCTCATCCTCCCAAATTCACCTGTCCGTGTCACTCAACTCCATTTCCAATCCCTAACCGAGAACAGTCGGGGAAAACAATACACACGCAATAAAAATCCCCTCTAATTTTTGTCCTCTTCTATTCATAAGGAATCTTCAGTGAGGCTCCTTTTTTCTTAGAAAAACTAAATATTTTTTAAACCATAAAAATAAATACGAATTTTCCGAATCCACTTTCACCATTTTGTCTATCAAAATTCCTCTGGATATTTACTAATTCCGAAAATTGTTTTATTAAAACGCACAAAATGTAAGCACACAATTTCCCCGTATTTTTATGCCCGAAATTCTCTCTCTCTCGCTCTCTAGCCTTAGTAAAATGGATTCTCCCGAATTTTCCCTTTTTCTACTCTGTAATTTAGTGGAGGAGTACTACAGAGAGAGAGAGAGAATATGAGACTATTTAGAGTCGTGGGCCCCACGGATTGCATTGAGTGGAAGAGAGATTACAAAGAGATACTTAAATGTGAGGATCCATTCCTTTCCCTCCCCTCCCGTTTTTCCAAAAGAATACGGGAGGAAACCTCAGAGGAAGGAATGATGATGAGCCATTTCCTACACACAGTAACGACCGCGCCTACTTCAATCTACATTTATTTTCCATGTCCATCTCTCCTCCTCGATTGTCATGGTCATTCCGGAGGAGAAACTCTTCCACCCCTCCCTCCTCCTCCTCCTGCGACCCTTCTTCTCTCCGAGAAATTTCTGAATGACTCTGGCAAAATGGTGGGTTTACACGCCGTCCGGACATTCAGCGTGTCATCCACCCCATTTCATTCCTCTCCAAACCGGAAGTGACAATTGAAAAGGTGAAAGTTGATTTTCACCACAGAGGGAATCACGTCATGTCATCAGAAACACATGTCACTTGACCACACACACACACACACACACGGGATTTTTGGCAAAGTGGAACGTGTGACGAAGGGTGGAGGGTAAAATCCGAAATATTCCTGACCTCAATAGCGCAAGTTCAAGTCTAAACTTTTTAAAATACTGTCACCCTCTACTGTGTAGCTTTGTATGTGTGTATGTGTGTTGGTGACATGGGTAGTCCGCAAATTTCCAATTTGGACAAAAACTTATCAAAATTTTGTCCCACACACGAACACACACACACACACACACAGGAGAGAGAGGGGAGAGAGAGAGAGAAGGGAGCAGCGGGGCTTTGGGAAAAAAACAGTCAACTTTGGACACAATCTGTAATTTGATATGACAGACTCTCTCAAAATGTAGTCAAAAAAATGGAAAAGTGAGTTTTGTACTCTCTCCCTCTCCACACACACACACACGTTCTCTCTCTTTTTACACAGTTCGGGGTCTTGTCTAAAATGGTGTGCCCAAAACGTCGCCCTCTTCTTCCCCTTTCTCCCTCCTTCTCTCTCTGACTGTCATTAAAAGGGGTAAAATTTTGCAAATGCATTGCGGTTTAGCCTGTCAACTCTCATCTCCATTCCCTCCTCCTCCTCAAAAGTCTGGATTTCAATTTCCCCCGTCCTCCTACTCCTCTCTCTCTCTCTCTCTCTCTCACGGTCTAAATTTCTGATGATACTGCGACTGCCTAGTTTCTCTCTCTTGCTCTTCCTACTCCTCTTCCTGTGTGTGTGTGGAACGTCACCACTGCCATGTAGCGCAAATTGAAAATTCCGTTTTTCCCCTCCCTTAGTAAATGTACGTGCGTGTGTGTGGCTTTTCCTGTTCTGCTGGTGTGTGTGAAGCGCGAGGAGAAAGAGAGAGGGGGAAGAAAAGAATGATTTTCAAAAAAAAAAAAATTTTAAAACTTAAAAGCATTGCCATTCTTCCCTCTCTTTTTCTTCTCTCTCTCTCTCTAACATACACACGTACCCCCATCCCATCCCAGGAGGAGAGGGAGAGTTTTTTTTACTTGCGACGTGGCTTTGCCTCTTTCCCTGGTTTTAATTTTTGAGTCTTCTGTCCTTCAAGACTCTGCACAGTTCTTCGTGATTCCAGACCAACTACTGGGATTTACTTTCTCCAAGAAAAACCTTACAGCGAATTTCCCTCCTCCCTCTTGTCAAAAATCCTTCACTTTCTTTCTCTCCCTACCTACCTTGAGAAGAGCCTCACTCTCCAATAAATCCCAAAAAATCCTGTCAAAAATTTTTTTGAGTCCTTTGGAACCAAATTTTCCTTTTCTCCAAAGAACACTCTTCCTTCTTCTATCTCTCTCTGTCTTTGCGTGTGTGTATTTTCGGATGGCTACAAATGTGGAAGCCCGAGGAACCCTACTTTCTTCAAAATTGGCTTTTGGAAAAATTTTTTTTAAAAATATGTACGAATTTTTTTTAAAAATCGAAGAATCTTTCTCTGCTTTCTAAATATTCCAGTCTTCTACTTATTCCACCAACACGTACTGTAAAAGAGGGGAACCAGTCGCCAATCTAATTAGAAGGGGGTCAAAGAATAAGCGAGTCTTTATTCTGCTTTCTTTATTTTTTCCCCGTTGCCTTGACTGTTTTTTTTGGGCCGGTTCTTTCACACCTGCGCCCGCCCCTCATGAAGGATACCGTGCTCAACAAGTGACTTGCCTTTTCCCATCCTGGAGAGGGAGTAAAACTTTGTATTATTCCATACACTTCCTTATGCACACCTTTTCCACACACACAGTCTCTACATTTGTGTAAAAAGTTGGGAAAAGACAATCAGCTAAATGACAAATGATGTAGTTTATAATTCTTTTAATAATATTTTGCACAGAATATAAAACACATAACCTGGTCTTACGGTAAAATATATTGTTATTATGAGTACATTGAAAATAAGTTTCTGTTACGTATTTGCGATTAAACCACGTTAAGTTGCTGTGTGGCGTTGAAGGTTAACTAAGAAATATGATGGAAAATATGATGCTTAAGAATTATGTACAGTTTATTTATGTATTTTATGGAAAAAAATAATTTTAAAGAAGGAATGAATGTTTTTGTACACACTTCTCCGACGGAAGCATGCTCCACAGGTAAGACATACATGAGGTGTTGGCCCGGTGTGAATAACAATGTGAGATTGAAGATTAGGTAGAATGGAATTAGTTTTCTTTATTAAGAGAAGTCAAAATTATGTGAGTATTAGAAAAAAATTATATACTCATGTTTTGTAGTGAAACTTTTTGGCATGTTGGACAAATGTGAGGACGTTTTGCAGGTTGTGCATTGTTACTCAGTAAAGTTGACATTAAAACAAACATTAAAAGACAATATAGTTTAGGTATTAATGGTAGCACGACATGGCATATGCACTGAGGTGTAGTGTGGAGTAGAAAAGATTGAATGTTTATTTATGTTCTCGTCCTTTATACGGGCTGTGTGGAAAGAAAGGCGTGACATCATCAAGCCTGCCCTCGCCTGGATCACGAGTAATGGTCATATCTTGGAGAAACTTTAATATTTCATTGACTACGAGAGCTATTTCATCGTTTAAAAGAGGAACTGACTGCCTGGGGAAGAAGTTAGACTCGAGATTAGTCATCTCGTATCTCAATTGATTTTCGAAGAAAAGAAAATCAAAAGTATCAGCCAAAAAGAATGGTAAGAACCTGCATGATTCACACGATAAAGAAATAACATTTGCTTATGGAATTAAACCGATAATGTGGAAACCTAAAATGTATTTCATATATTTTTTGTACAACTATTGTTGCAGTTACTAGAACAATCGCCTCACAATAAACGTTGGCACATATATCTTTTCGGTCGTAGAACTTAAACACATCATAAAAACGCTGTAGTGGCTGTCTGGAGGTGTAGAGAACAGAAAGATGGTCACAGTATTCCTCATCATTTCCAGAACAGGGCATGAACAACAGACGATACTTGGCTGGAATGACACAATAATAGTCTCTAAGATATGATGATAGTCTTTAAGTTGTTGGTGTTGTTTCCAACGTGACAAACAATAATTTTACCTTTTTCAGGTTCATCTCTAGTGCAATCAGCAATGTGGAGGAATAGATTATGAGGACTCTCATCTGGATGGGGAAGAAGTTGTACTTCATAATTGTTATCCACATGAGGTGTTGATGATGGATCGTTTTGACGCTGTTTAGGAAATTATAAACATATCTTGGAGTTTTTGAATGCATTTTAAAAATACAATGCAAGTGAATGAAAATCTAATTATTTAACGTACCATCCAGAGCTCAGGGGTCGCCTCGGCTATTCCTAATATGGATCGATAAATTGATTCGTCGGAAAAATGAAGAAATACAGTGGCCATTAGGATATTTTTAAAGGTTTCACTTTGGCTGTTTACATCAATTTTTGGTAGACTTGAAAAGTATGTAATAACAAATACTTGCCGTTGGATGGTGAGAAGATTTGAACGCCTTTGGTTTACTCTCTGATTATGACGAAACCTCCAATTTATCCTTTTCTAGTAATACTTCATCTTTATCGTGTGGATTTTCTTCTATTACCGTCATCCGGGGTGGCTCCGGACTGCCCAGGGGTGACTCCGGACAACTCGTCTAGCCAACTTTAGCGTAGTTAGTTTTATGCTAGTTTGTAATTGAAGCATTAACTAATATGCAATCACGAAACTAGAGGATATTGCCGTCAAAATGAAGTAGGTTTCACTTTTCCAACCTCACTACCCAAGATGAATGAGTCATTTTACATTCCTCATACGGAATGCCAAAATCTCGTGACCTCCAAACTTCAGTGTCAAACTATACGAAGTTTTTCCAAAAATGTACTGAATTTTTATTGAAAGATCTTCAGTCATGTCAGCATTACTGCTAGGATAAAAAAAGCAGAAAATTTGATTCTGATCTATGTTCAACAATTAATTACTGCCACAACTGCAATCTTTTGGCACGAATGGGGTGACTCCGGACAGTGCAGATTCTTATGATGCGTTCAAAAATTTTGATTTCTGAAAACTTTATCAAGTGTATGGATGCGTATTAACCGAAATGGACACATGTATTTCCATTTTATCAACAAATTCTAGAAAACCCAAATATCCACCAGAGAATCGCCCTAGGTAATCCCTTCGCATGAATCCTGTAGTAATCCCTTTGCATGGTCGCCTTTGCCCTTGATAAGGGAATTTCCGATTATACGCAATGCTACGGGCAACAGTAATCCTCTCTTATCGACAGTTATGTTAAAAATAAATATTTTTACAAATAACCGTGTCCAACAGAAGAGCAGGATTTCTGTTCCATTGATTTTGGTACCCAGTCGTTTCAAAAGTCAACTCAAAGTCACAGCGGCTATAACTTTCTCGAATTATCCACGTTCATAGGGTGAGTTTCTCATAAAGTTCATACTTTGTTGTTAACTTCATTAGATTATTCAAATCTATTCACATTTTATTATGCAAAGATTCATTGCATATTCATTCATTGCATATTCATAAATAAGTCATAATTTTATATCAGATCAGAAATCGTGTATGAAATGCCGGGGACATATAAACGGAGTCCTGGATCAAGAAGTTACCACGACTACGATTCAACTGATGTCGAGGCAGCGCTACTGGAAGTCGATAGAGGAACATTATCATATCGACAAGCCTCCGCAACTTATGGAATTCCGAGAGCTACATTGAATGACCTAATTAAAAACCCAACTGCAAAATCCCATAAAGGTCAACCCATTTTCTCAAAGGAAGAGGAGGCAGAATTTGTCAACGTAATTCAAGTCTGCGGAAGCTTTGGTCAGCCACTGACAAGGCTGGATGTCCGGATGGTAGCCAAGGGGATGCTGGAGGAAACAAACCGAAAAGTTGAAAAACTAACTAACAACATGCCCGGAGAGTCATGGATAGAGGGTTTCCTCAAAAGACATGACAAAGAAATCAACTTGAGGACTGCTCAGAATATCAAGAGATCTAGAGCTCAGAAGACAACTAAGGAAATGGAAACCTACTTTGAAAACCTGAAGGTGACCTTCGAAGATGTACCACCAAGTAATATCATTAACTATGATGAAACGAACGTGAGTGACGATCCGGGTAGACAAAAAGCCATTTTCAAGAGGGGTGTCAAATATCCTGAACTAATCAGGAATTTCACAAAGGGGGCTATTTCCATCATGCTTTCGGGGACAGTGTCAGGTCATCTTCTCCCGACGTATGTTGTCTTCAAGGCCGACAATTTGTGGTCAAGTTGGTGTGAAGGAGGTCCAAAGGGGACTAGGTACAATAGGACCAAATCAGGACGGTTCGACTCAGACACCTTTTCCGACTGGTTCCAAACTGTCATCGTCCCCTACTGCAGGAAATTCACTGGACCCAAGGTTCTTATTGGACACAACCTGTTCTCTCATTTCAATCAAGTGGTGCTCAAGATCTGTAAGGAAATGGACATTCGATTTGTCATGCTTCCAGACAATTCGACACATATCGCCCAGCCCTTCGACGTCGTCTACTTTTCACCTGTCAAGCGAAAGTGGAGAAAAATTCTTGGAGATTTTAAAACTGACTACCCCAACCTACCATCTCTGTCAAAGGACATGTTTCCTGGTCTTTTGAAGCGACTCTTGGAGGGAATAAAATTGAGTTCCGCTGCAAATTTGAAGGCGGGATTCGAAAAATGCGGCATCTATCCATTCAATCCATCTGCAGTTCTACAGCGTCTCCCGAATCCGCGACAAAAGGCTGCAGAAACTGTAAGTGCTGCAGTCCTCGAGTATCTTCAGAAGACTCGAGCTCCAAAAGAAAGGGAAAGAAAGCGGCGGAAGAAAATAAATGTGGCAGCTGGTAAATCCGTATCCCTGGAAGACATTACGGCCGAGCCATCAACAGGAGCTGATGAAAATGCCAGATCTCGTGCCTTAGACAAGAATCCGTCTAAGGGAAAAGGTCAAGGAAAGAATGAGAAGGGGAAAAGGAAGCTGATGGACGGTAAGGCTGGAAAAGGTCATCATGGACGGGTACTGCGCAAGTCTCTTCGTCATGATTAGAGATGAGACTTGAAATTCCTTCACTTAAACTTTTTGCATTTTGTTTCACTATATTATTTTGGATGCTAATGTTTGTAAACATTTGAGCTGAAGAGCTTGTTCTTATAATTGATTTCATAATTATATTAAAATTTAATTAATTACTAGGTTATACTGTTACGGGGCATTTTATTCACGTACTCATTGGTAACGAGCACCCTAGAGAATATGCAGGGCAATGATTTTGTTCATCTTTTGCATTCTGACCGTGAACCAGTGCATAATTTCGCATAAATAATTCTGCTGTCCGGAGCCACCCCTGTGCCGTCCAGAGTCACCCCCACGTAATTATGATTAAATTTCAAACCAACCGTTGACACCAGAAACTTGAAACTTCAACCCGGGGTGCCTGAGTGACCTCTAAACACGTGTGCAAAGTCTCACTAAAAACCATCAGCCAGATAAAAAGTTACAGTGGTCAGAAGTTCAGAATTTTGAAAAAGCGTCCGGAGCCACCCCGGATGACGGTACTTGTTGTTGTTTAATGACAAAAAATTTACTTGCGTTAGTTGCATATTTCCTGACATTGAGCTTTTCGGATGAGATTTTCCTTGTTTTGGACGTGATTGGTCTATATTGCCGTCCTTGTTGGAGTCCAAATTCTACAGTCTCCCAATTTATGATTGTACTTTTCTACTTTAGACTTGAATAACGAAACAGTTTTTTTGGATGAAAAAGGGAAGATGATGGGATAAACACCTGCATTTTGATGAAGTAGAACCTCAACTGAAATATCTCCACGTTGTTCATCAGGATGGGAAACATCAATTCTTAAGGAAAAATCTTTTTTGGAGTGTCAGACAAAAGCTTAGGTTAGTACAAACATCAATTTTGTTGTTGACAATTTTTACAAAATGGAAGGAGATGTGATAATCGTCATTTGCTGAGGACAATGAGTAGGCAAACTACTGTTGAGGGGATGAGGAAACTGCTCATTCTTGCAACTAACTGGTCCGTAGCTTGAAAGTTGACCTTTGTCGCTTCATAATGATGAAAAGGCGATGTAAGAACCAAATTACACACCCTGGAAATTCTGGAAATCTATTTGGGGATTTTCTTCCGAAATGAATATTAAGTCTTCAACTGAAACTAGGGGAGAGGTTGATGTTGTCTTTGATAAATGAGGATGTATTATTCTTTATTTATCATTGAAGATGACATTAAAAACAATAATAACATCAATTAACATACTTGTGAATTTGAAAATTTCATACATGTTGAATCCAAAAAACAGATTAATGGTAGTTAATTCGGCGACACTGTCATCCTCCAAGAATATGGGATGATCCGGTGTGAATGGACTCAGGTACGATGAATTCATCGTGTTAAGCAACTTTAGCAAAAATTCATGAGCGTCCTGTTGTATCCTCAGAGGAAATTTCTTACAAGAGACTAGAAAATAGTATTTTTGTGAATATTGTTATTATTAAAATGCACTCCAAAAAGTTAATATTACATAAAAAAATATAGTGAATAGTATCTTGGATTAATTCAATGAAAGAATTAACATTGAGTGGACCTCCGGAAGAGGAAAAGTACCTCTGAAACAAATTTTTTGTTTCTCAAAAAATGCACTGTATAAATATACGCAAACCGCAGAATGGTCCTGTGTCTCTATTATATAATTCGTAACAACGGGAATGTTAAGAATAGCCTTCATGACTGCATTTATGTAGCATGTGTTTTCAAGGGGTTCAATTCCACGTCCAATTGGCAGCGCTGCATCGAATTCATTATTAATATCAGTATCATCAATAATGTTCTGGAGATTAATGACTAAAGAAGTATGCTCTGGAAATTCGTATTTTTCTTCCTCTTGATGGTCATTGGCAGGAAAATGTGCGGGTTGAGAAAATTCATCTTGTTGACACTCCTCTGTATGTTCCAGTTCATTATTATTATTGGACACTGGTGACACTTTTATAAAATCATCACTGGACCGTCTTAGCATAAACATGCAATTCAAAATGACTTTTGTTTGTCATATCTCCCCTTCTTTGAAACACTCTTGTCGTCTAGAGTTTTTCCTTCCTTTAAGAATTTCCCATCGTTCCATTTGAGGCTCCTGAAGGTTCTCTATCATTTTATAATCCTAACATTTTTTTGTTCAACGGCTTAATTATTTTATACTCAACACATACCCGCTTTCAAAAACGACGAAAACGTCTTCAAATATGCAAAAAAATGTTTACCAAACCTTCCACAAATGTTTCCGCTAGTATCAACAAATTAATACCCCTAACATAACGCTCTGCTTTTAAATTAACCAATCATAAAAATGAAAATCTATCCACGCTGTTACTTTCTTTCTCCTCACTTTCTCCTTTGCCATTTTCCTATTGCGTCCCGCCCTCTCCGATTTTACACACCCAGTGTGGCTACACACTGTGTACTACACAATGTGTCTCTGTCGGAGAAAGTTGTAGGTAATGAGTCATTGGTCACCCCGACCCTATTTGTATGATTTCTTGTGTGCTCTTTTGACCCGAGAAGGGCAGAACAGGAGGAGAGAGAGAAGCCCTGGAGAAAGCAGAAACAAACAGAGAGAGAGAGAGAGAGAGTTGAAGGGAGGGATAAATTATCGGTCGAAATGAAATGGTGAAATGGTAAATGATAAATGGCACACAGGCACAAACACGGGAGACTAAGTTTTGTATTATTTGTATTTCCCGAGCAAATGGATAGTGGAGGGAAGGAAAGTACATTAAAATGGTAGAGAGTGGGAGTGTGCACATGTAAATAGACGGAGAGAGAGAGAGTCAAGTTTAGTAAACAGGTAAAAAAGGATGGAGGATATTCATGAGGAGGGAGGAGAAAGGGAGAGACGGGAGTTTGGTTAATTTGCCAGAGGCTATATGTGCACTTCATTCATTCACCATCGGTCCTCCATAAATACCCACCACTGTCTAAATTCTGTACAGGGTGTCTCTCGTGTCAACCGCATCCCTCCATCCAATCCCATACCAAGTTGAATAGCGGGAATTTCGATAATTGAAAACATGTTTCCAGTGTTAAAAAGGAAATTGGAAAATTCTCTGAAGAATAAATAGACCATGAAAAAAATGGAAAATTCTGAAAAAAATTCATTCTTCAACTTTACCTTTATTTTCAGTTTCAGTTTCTTCGATAATTAATTTTGAGAATTCCCGCCAGCATTTATTGCATATAAATTCGATGCACAATTATCTGTACAAAATTTCACTGAATTCTCTTATTTAAAAATTTAGCGCTGTACATTAGAAATAAGTCGAAAAATGGTTCTGAGAGACCCTGGATTCTACACACACACACACACACACACACACACACACACACACACACACACACACACACACACACACACACACACACACACACACACACACACACACACACACACACACAC